>PNEQ01121883.1:50083-61934 GCA_003012365.1 Medauroidea extradentata | reverse complement strand
TTCCACTAGGTTTTCTGGTATTTTGTACTGATGACATTTTGTATTTTCACATATGAAAAATTCTCTAAAAATTGCACGACCTACATAGAAAATACTTGAGAAGACGTGCAGGTCGCAATCATAACTGCAAAGGAGAAAAAAATAGGCCTATTTATAATACATTTATAGAAAACAACATGGATAGGTAATTTGGCAATAGATAGGTAATTTGGCATGGATAGGTAATTTGGCAATAGGTAGGTAATTTGGCAGTAGGCTTAATCGCACTAAACCCAACATACACATATTAAAAACACTTCCCTGCACCCAAATATAATAACCAACACTAATAATCTTAGGAAAACAAATTATAACTGCTTTTTATTCCATGCAGTTTTCACATGTATCAATAATCAACACAGGTTGTTAAGAAAAGAAGGCAATTTGCTAAGGTCATAGCTTGCACAGATGAAGAAAAAACAAATCGGTCATAAAATCATAAAAAACTACGTTTCACGTACTTTAAATCACATATAAAACATTAATTATTACTTACGTGCATGTAATTCACGCTATTTAATTACACACTGAAGATTCATACACATTTATTAGACACAATGATACGCTACACAACGTTTATACAATTTCTCCCAGTTAAACCCACGCTTACTAATGAGACAGCGAGGGCTTGCTTTGCAGCGGACAGCCGATGCTATCTACCGGCCAAGGGACAAACTTCTAGCAAGGAAGGGAACATCGCAGTGTTCAAATGAAAAATTGCTGCGAAGTTACCTGTGCTGCAAAATTACCTTACCTTACCCCTCATTCAAAAAAGAAAATGTTATCTTACTCTACTGAAGGTTGGCGTGTCGTATTATTGACGTCAACGATAACTTCTCGTCTTGAACTGTGATTGGCCATATTAGGTTATGATCATAGCGTATCACTAATGTTGATAAAAGCAACAGCTGACAAGTATCTAGCTTGGTACTCGCTATTCGTCGAAGTAGGTGGCATAGAGTGATGTTGGTATTTAAGCACATACTATGTGTTAAGTCCTGAGTAAAACGTCAGACGTGCTGGAAAGCAGATCGTCATCTACATTTATAGATACTTTTTGAGTAAACTGTAACATTAAGAAGAGAAGATGGCATCGAAGTTCGAAGACTTATCATCAGTATCAGCGGCTACCATACTGCCAGGAGTGTTCTATGGAAATCAAGTGCTTACTTCGCTGAAGAAGTGTTGCTACTGTGGGAATACTATTAGTACACACTCAAATACTCGTCGCCATGAACAGTCATTGTATGTTTGTGTATCGCACAAGGTTTACATGTGTGATAACTGTGACGAACTGTTTACTCGCAATGATGGCTTGACTAGATACAGCAAAACATGCAAAGGATAGGATTCTCGCCCATCGCGATGTGAATGCAAGTATTGCGGTAAGCTATTTTCTCGAATATGTGCTGTACGCATACAAGAATAAAGCTCAGTATATCATACAAGACTTACTCATGTTTTAACATGAAATATTTTTATTCAATTTTATTTATTAATTATGTACGAAATTGAAAAATTTTCGGAAGACTCGGAAGAAACCCCAACATGGATGCCGGAAACAGTTGGCAACCGGAAACATGACAGAGGTAATATTTATTTTCGGATTTTTTAAAAAAATTTCGGAATTTTTAAAAATTTTTTGAATTTTTTAAATTTAAATTTTTTTGTTAAATAATATAAAAATTTTGGAATTTTTTAATTATTTCGATTTTTTTTTTTTTTAATTTTTTGAAATTTTGGCAATTTTGGAAATTTGATTCTCGGTGACCTTGATGTGAAGGTCAAGATTATGGGTAAAAGTTAAGATAATCCAACATTGCGGCCGGGGTCGTGACGTCACAACATGGCGGACAAATCCACACACCTGCTCCTGTCCCTGAAGGAACTAAATCATACTACTACCGCACACGGGAAATAATCCATGTTAGGTTTAACTCTGCTGCGGGTGCCAACTATTCCACTGGTCCTCAGTCATATATCTATGAACGGGCACTTTTGAGTATTTTTATTTAGCATGCGTACGAATAACATTTATGGTGGCCGCCAGGATGATCGTAATCGCACGTGTAGGGCACTGAACTGGCGTGCGATCTAATCGCCGTCAACTCGCCTCTATGGACATTCAGTTGTGTCCCTATCATTTTATAACGTAATATTGACGAAAAATGTATATTGCATTCACCTATTCCTTTTAAATGATTCTGCGCAAAGGTTTTCGTACCTATAAAGAGCTGTAGAAATATCAATTTTCAAAATTTTCGGCACCGAGAAAATAAGCTTTAGAAATAAACATAGGCCCTGGAATGGGTTTATATACATATAAATAAATAAATAATTGTATATATGTATATATATCGTTCTTTGAAAACACTTCTGACCTCACATCTCTTACGACCGTTGAGCAGTTTTAGAATAAATTTGTAACGGCCGTAGCTCTGCACTCAGTACGGCGGTTTGGAAAGACGGACACCTTAAGGGCGCGTATACGGCAATTTTCATCGCCATGTTTCTATTTTTATATTAGTACCGGTTATTTTTTTTTCTTGTTTTAGACACAAAATGTAACCAAATATTCCTCTTAAATTTTTTTTTCACACAGTTTTTGCTTAATGGCTTGTTAAAGCCAAAACATGCGTGTTGCTGTTTTAAGGACGACACTAAAACCAATGCACTTACCAAACTGGAAAAATTCACTGTGAATAACGATGTTATAGGCTACAAATTCAGCTATGTTTAACCACAAAATAAAGTATTTTTGTACTTTTTTTTAAATATATTTTTTTAATTTTTTTCAGTTTCAGCGTTTTTATTTAAATACAAAAAAATTTTTATTCTTTCTTTTAATGTACATGCCATTGTAGCCTGCGACGTTTTTATCAACTATGATTTTTTTTTTAGTTTGGTATGTCAGACGGTTTCAGTGCAGTCCTTGAAACGGGAACGTGCAAATTTTGACTTTAAAAAGCTATTATGCGAAAACTATGAAAGGTAAAAAAATTAGCCCAATTTAGTCACATTATGTGTCTAAAAGAAGAAAAAAAAATCAGGTACAAATGAAAAATAAAAACACTGTGATGAAAATTGTGGTAGACAGCAAAGCAAGTGTTCGTGTTAGGAAGGTAGTTCACATTTGCTGTGTTTTAAATGGGGAATAAACGATGAAATCCATTACTCCTTGGGTCAGTTACAAAATTAACTCTTTCAAATAAATATTATTATAATTGAAATTTCTGGAAGTATATTCCTCGTACGGGAAATACCACGTAGCTTTAATTTTGAACTCTCATTACCTAAGATTAAATTTTAAAATAGTATACCAACGTGCGCGGTTAGATTTTAGTTTTTAAGAACCCTTTCGATCGTTTTGTGAAAGTTATTTTTCAAAGTCATTCAATGAGAGTAATTTATTTTAAAATGTACTCCCCCAATAAACTCCATAGCCGCAAGATAGGGAGGCAGAATTATATAGTGACATAAATATCGACCGCTATGAACAACTGAATGAAAAATAATCTTTACGGTTGGTAATTAATATTGAAGTTAATCGCACACGATGCCGTTAGCACCCAGTTAATGTGACTCTTTAATAGGCTACGTCAAACTACACGTACTTAATTAACCCAGCCGCAACGGACATATATATCTATGGCAGCACAACTCAATAAGAGACGTTAATTACGTCTTAAATTACAAGAGAAAGGCAGTACCCTTGCTATTTCACGAGCAGTTCAGTCAAAATTCTTAGATGTGTTACGCCGATGTCTGTAACTAGAGCGAGATCGAGAAATGAACCTACAAATATTATTCCTGCTTTAGACGGTTGCCTGGCTGGCGCTTATTCCAGCATACGTAGTCGAGATACAATAAAGCAATAAGGGCGGCACTGGCATGCGTGTTGCCGCTACACTACGCAGTTACGTGGGACTATACAGGCTTCCCAGTGTACTGCTTTATATGAGATTTCAATAGGTGACCTTGTATTTTAAAATAAGTAACTCAGTTTATAAGCCATGTTTCGTTTTTTTTTTTTTGTTTCGTTTGTATCCAGTACGGTATAGGGGTAAAACCGACCAAACACCGTATTATACCTTAACAACGTGATAAACCGTATTGCGGACTTCGCTAAATTGGGAAGGCTCTGTACAGACAGGTACGCGTAGTTTCAGCAATAAGTGAGTGACTAATATATTAAATACTAGAATACAATTAAAATGTTTAACATATTTCTGGTAGGTTGGAAGGATTAGAAATACTATGTGTAACTCAAGCCTAGTTTAGAAAGTAGAATTCCGTTTTCGTCTGAAACATATTTTTGTTTCATAACTAAATAATATATTCTGGACACCTTTCAGGAGTTTTGCCGTGCAAAATAAACTTTTTTTTTTTTTCAAAATGTTGCAACACAGTTTAGTTGTCATCGTAGGCGACAGCTTTAAAGCGTTGTTGGCAACGAATCATAACCGGTGTAACCTTGCTAACTGTGAAGTCGTGTGTAGCTGGCGGGACGGACAATTTCCACTAAAACCGTCATGAAAATGCATGAGTTATTCAATATTTAAGAAGGGTCAGTATATGTGAAAGAAGACTGGTGTTGACAGGAACTTGTCGCCCTACCCGCGAGAATGGGCGAAGTCAAATGAGACGGGTGTGGAGCAGGGACAGAATGACAGCAAGGGAGGTAACTGGAGTGCCCTAATGTAAACCTCTATGTTAACACATTTGCTACACGCGATACATGAACATTTTCTTCCTAAAAAAATCCCCACCATAAATAGCCCATGATTCCAATTCCAATAGATATTACAATTGTGTATGATTAAAGCCTCTCTCTTACAGTTTTGCAGTGGTTTCGTGCCAAAATAAGCCAAATTGTATGTTTTTAATTATTTTTCAGAATATCTACTATTTAGGTATTGCCTTGAGAGAAGGCTTCCTGTTCAGTGGTTCGGGTTAATCTTCCCGCATCTTAAAAGTTTATCATCTATAGGCCTAGTCGCCGCGGCTCAATTCCATCTCGAAGGATTTTCATAGTAAGGAAACTCTTTGAAGTCTACTCTATGCATACTGTATGTTCTTTTTCGCTTGGATGATTTGCAAATTTGTTGTTTAACCTGCTCCCTGTACCCCTCGAAGAAGTGTTCATTTTGTTAACACTCAGAAGAAATAGTCTCGTTTTGGCACGTCACTGCTACATATTTGTAACCCTGACATTTAACACTCCAGGACTGTACAGTGTTATCACGTATATTGCAGAACTATAATAGTTTTTCATTCCTGACATTCTGTGCTGGCCTGTATCTCATTTGTCCATCGCTTTCCAGCACAATGTTTACAAAGCCTGATTTCTTCTTACCAGTTTTACAACTTTTCTTGCTCTGCTATATAAATTGTTTATCCGTGATGTATTGGCTGTATATCTAGTCAATAAGATCTTCTATAACGCCAAACCTTTCCAGTATTCCTCCTTTAATGTTCCTTATTTATAAGTTATTAGTCACTGAATCCGTATCCTTTTGGATCAGTTTTTTGGTATTATCCTTTGGATGTAATATAACCCCATTCCTAGATCGCTTATGCTGTACGTATGTCCTTTCACCAAGCGCACTGGAACAGTTCAACTTTAGTTTCTTTAGCTGGAGATTCTATGAGGATACGTTAATTTCAACATTCTTACATTGCCTATGTCTAAATGGCGTTACTTTTGTCAGTCACTGCATTTTCTTTGTTTTAGGAGTTAGCCATTAGGGCTTATAATTTGTGATTTTGGAATTTGTTCCCTCGATGTGACAATTACTTTTTTTAATAATAAAAAATGTATGTGATCCTTCAATGTTTATCCGCTGTTCAGAGTTGCTTCGCTTATTATTAAATATAATTTAGTTTAATGTGTAAAGAAATGTTATTTTAAAGAACTATTTTCAGGAAACCTTGCACATGTTAATGGATATCATTTTAGTACTAATGTTCACGGCTTAGTGACTGTGTGCCTTTTATAGTCTTTAGTTTCTTGCCTCTTCTTCTCCTACTCTAATGCAATCAAATAAACAAATAACTTGCAGCTGCCACCTGTTGTGGACATCGCGCTTTTAACGAGACGTCAAAACACGAAGCTGCTTTACATAATTGGCTGGCAACATTACAGACGTTATGCCAGTCATTGTTTGCAGTACGGACAGAGGTTACTTTTTTCATAAGTTCATGCCAAAAGTGCTCAATTAACAGCAAACAAACTACAGATGGACATGTTGAAAAAAAATCAATGATTTTGGGATTTGGAGGTGAAAGGGGAATTTTCTTCATTCATAGAAAGAGACTTCACGAAATGCTGTTATTTTATAGCAAAATTATTACTTAATTTTAAATTAATACCGAATAATTATTATTTGTAAGGAGTAAATATATTTATCAACACAATAGCTTGTGCATTATGACATGTCAAATCCAAAATGTACTGAATTCTTAAACTTAATCATAACAAAAACTAAATCGTCAACGAAAATGATAAAATTCACAGTATGAATGGATAGTAAATAAGTACTAATTTCTTTGAAAATTTCTAGTTTATTCCTAAAGAAGTGCCAGACTATGGCGCTGCCGCTACTCGTCTTTCGATATTTCGAAGCTGTTGGCTGGAGTGTTCTACTAATGCAACATTCTTTGCTGATTCACACACATTTATACGCAAACATTCATCAAACTTCGACAAAAATTTACGGGCACCAAATGCTATGCAATCGGAATATAGTAATATTATATTTTTTGGCAGGGAGTGATAATTATCAATCTAACTTTGTGAGGAATGAGTTGTTCTGTCGACCCGCCCATATCCTTAACAATGTTGTTTTATGTGAAGCTGTTTCTGATGTATTTATTTAAATATATTCTCAAAATCCGTTTTCATGTTCTTGTATATTCCTTAAAATGCACATTCGGGCACGTTGTTAAAAGTATGTCCAGTATAATTTTGTATATGCAATCTACTGTGATGGTAAGCCAATGCTGTGTTTACAAATTATTTATTCATAATCAAAAAATGTCACAGTGGTCATTTAAATATATTTCAGTGAAGGGATGTGCGGCGCGTAAGTTTTCCATCGCATTAATAATAACCAACAACCAGAAAACAATCTGTAAAAGGGCTGAATAATCTTTACAAAAACAAACAACGGTCAGAAATAAGGACATATAATATCAACATGAAGAAAAGGGGAATTATCATGAAAATGATAACTGAAGAAAGCAAACAAAAAAAATTGTAATAATATTTTTATTCCCCCCCCCCCGCCCCATTCAATCTACTTATTTATAAAGATATTCCAAGTCAGGAGTCCAGTCAAACTACAACATTACAAACGAAAAACAAACAAAAAGAAAGAACCACTGAATGTGAAATAGTAATGAGATTCTACAGACGACAGTTTGTAACATACAATTAATTATAATACAACAGACGAACACAGTAGTCAGGAATGACTGTTTTTTTATCAAGTACGCAAGTTATTTCCTTCACGATCAACTGTCTTGTTGTCTTTGTGGGTTGCATGTTAAACATTTTTACATGCTTCAGCAACAAATCGTGTTCAAAACCTAACCGTGCGTGCGAGTGTTTTTGGAAACATTTTAAAAACAGAATTCACCAAATTTTTTGGTTATCCTATTTTGTCCTCCCCCCGTTGTATACTTTATATCTAAATATTTGAGAAACATTTTGAAAAAAAAAAAAAACATTTTCTATTTTTTTTTTCCTACCGGTTGTGTCCCGCTTCCCTCTTATTCGCCCGTTACCTTTAATTTTTTGTCAGAAACCTTCGTTGATACAAACACAACAATTTATCATGTTTCATCGAAATCATATGAATTGTATAGGAACACTAACCGTTCTTACCCAATTTTTCATTTTGCTCCCACCCCCTTTTTTAATTGTTTTTGTACTTTGTCATAAATCTTTGTGGCCGAACGCATAATAACTCACCAACGTTGCATCACACTCGGATGGATGGTATAGGAACGTTTTAATTCCAGGATGTACCGGGATGAAAGGGCAATATTCTGGGAGTTGATAGTACTGGTCATCGTGATAAAAACAGGTTAATATGAACATGGGGTAAATATGGGACGGTTGCTGAGATAGCCTCGTTTGATGATAAGCTCGCAAATTACTGTTGTTACTGTATTTGCCTTTATGTTCCTCGTTTCAGTTACAAGGAATTTGCAATACATAATGAATAACACACTAATCTTGTTTTCCGTAGCTGAAATAACAAGACTACAGTACACAACCATTTTGTTTCACGTCATGTCAAACACAACATTCAAGTTCACAGTCCACATTAGTCGGTTAGTTGTGTATATAAACTTGTTTCCATTACAGTGCACTGCCTCCTTGATTGTGACATTGTCAGAGCGTATCAATGTTTACATTAAAATGGGGCTACCTCGACAACCGTCCCATATTGACCCTATGTTCATATTAAATTTTTTGATTACAGACCTTCCAGAATATTGCTCTTTCCTCCCGGGACAGCCTGTATAGGGTAAACTAGTAAAATGTAGTTTATTGCATCCGTCAGATCCTTTTGTGTACATTTTTTGCACGAATATATAGGAAAAGTCTTGTTAGCAAAATACAATTGATACGTATACGTTATACAATAATACATATGATTACGTGTGTATATATATATATATATATATATATATATATATATATATATATATACACACACACATCAGTTGTTGTGGTCTAAACAGGGCTTCGTCAATTATTATTCAGTACCCCAATTCGTGACGATAAGGTTTTGAACGTTCGTTTCAGATAAATGTCAAACGTAATAATATTGTAATTTATTATATTATACATATGAGGGTACCTAATTTCGTCTTATTTCCTGCATGAAAATGTACTCTACATTAAGTAAACTAAATATAAATATGCCCGAAAAACGGAAGGAAATCTACCTACATTAGCCCTTTCAAATGTACAATATGTCCTAAATGTATAATATGACCAAAATACTTCTTTAGTATGTAAATAGTCCCCATTGCAAGAACTGTCCAAAAATAGCCTCTGTAGGAATGTATGTATGTAAATGTATAGGCCTATTTATAGTTCAGGCACTTCTTTACTAAGTGTTAGCCATTGAAATTGTTTACGCTACCACGGCCTGCCTCCAACTAAAATTCGTAAGCTCAAATATATTGTTGCATGCTGTGTTTCTGAGGGCGGGCTGGATGGGGCCTGTGTCGAAACACCTTGAGGGCTGGCCCATGACTCAAAGCCCGGGTGTCTCATAGTGGGAATCCCGCCGAAACTACGTCATAGGTACCTGTCCCAACTGCGTCTTAACCCTACGAGGGCAGCCTACGTGACTCAATTCATGTCCGAAACATGTAGTGATGTCTATTTTTAGACCCCTGTAATGCGGTTATTCCCCGACTGTTTCGAGGAGTGTAAAACCGCAGAATCGGCACATTTGGAGAGAGTTCGCTATTAGTCGTGCTAGAGGAAGGTGCAATGGTTGTGGAGAGAGACTGGTGAAGACATCTGGGTGACGTCAGAGTATACTGTGAGGCGGCAGGCGGCTACCTTCGGAGCAGTGTTGGACGAACCAAGAGGAATGCTGCGGCGGGCTGACGGGCGAAGAAGGAGGTACGCGACGGGAGTCGAACTGAAGACCTCAAGAGTGAAGACAGCGTTGCACTCGGGGTGCTGCGCAGCACACGACGATTCATCACCACGGCGGACTATTAAGGTTGTACACTGTCACTACTTGAAAGACTGTTGATTGTATATATGACTGAATTTTATTGTGATTTGTACTGTTTAGTTAATTGATGGTAGAAAATTTTTGTGCTTTAATTGTCAAAGCTAATTAACGTGTCTGTGACACAGTAGTAATTGTATGCATAACTAACTGTGTTTTGAGAATTATAGTTGATTACTGTTCTGTGTATTTCGTAGCTTTGTGAGCTATTAAATCCAGTACTTAATTTAACTCTTTTATTTCTAATTATAAGACCTCTATCCCATAAGAACTTATGGGAATTGCCAACATGATAAAGTTTGTGCTCTAAACTTGTAACAATATATTGGTAAAAGCAATCTGTTATAAACCAGCTAATGATAAAAAAAAGTTATTGTTTTTACTGTCCTATAGGACATGTACGTAGCTTTGTTTGGCTCAATGTTTTCTGCGTAGTTTTCTGATATCATCACTGCTGGTCTCACAGCTGTTAATTCCACACCATGTAAATGTAATGCAATCTAACAAAATATGCATCTAAGTAGCGGAAAGTATTCTCGTTCTTACATTTGTAGTTCTAGTTTCATTTATACAGACTAAATCAGGACTCAGTATGTTTACAATGAGTGGCGATGGTGCACGAAGTTCTTTATTCAAAGGTTTGCTAATAAAAAATACAAAGCGCACGTAACTTGATTTTTTTTAACTGACCGTACCTTGATTTACGAGCGGTTTTTTACGTTCATGATGCTTGATATTACGCGTTTAAGTGAAACTGGTTAAATTTGGACGCATTTAAAAATATCATACATAAAGAAATAAACTCAGAGTAACCATACTGCTTACAATAACGCTCCGAACATATAACGTTAAATATTAGTCTAATATCGGTAATATCGCGACATTTTTTGTGTGTACTAACTAGGCATATAAGTGGAATAGTAATTTTGGGATCAAGACTTGCAAATTACGATACAGAATGATTAATTTAGATTTTAAGGTATCTACGTTTAGTCATGAGGAATAATGTTAATTTTGCGTGGCGGCAGTTTATGAAAAAATAATTTAACTATGTGTTTATAGTAAAAGGATGAGTGCTACCGTAAAATATAGGCTACTTGTAAAGTTCATTTTTTAAATAAAAAACACTACCTTCTATTTGGCAATGTAACCCTAAGCTATGTACTAACAATGAAAAAAATATAAATAGTGTAGTTTTGTGTTATTTAGGTAAGTATACTTTTTAGGATTAGTTTTACGGCCTCTAAACTCCATATATAATCGCATTTTATGCAAATCAAAATTACTTTAACTGATTTTTTACTTACATTTCGATCAGTTTTCTATACGTTTTCTGAGCTAGGTAACGTTCATGCAACAGAATATTACATTACGCAAAACTGATTTCCCACTTACACCTCCTACGTAATTTTTTCTTAGGCCTACATAAGTTCATTTTCCTAGCGTGTAAAAAAAATCACCTATTTTTTTTTACAGCGTAGCGTTTCTGAAGCCTATAAAACCTGTGATGATGCGGAGCAAATGAAGAAGCAGGAGGAAAGACAGCAGCAGTCATTACGTCATTGTTTATTGGTCGCTGATGCTCCTCGGCTTGTTACGAGAACGGAGTTGTATTTCACTTGCATCACGAACACAACACCCATAACATTCTCGTGTGTGATATTATTTACTATATTCTGATATTTGACGTGAATTATAGCTTATTCACAGTTATCTCATTTAATTAGCATGCAAAATTATTATGGCCCATTTCAAGAATACTCGATTTATGCGCATATGTGTGTATGTATGTGTGTGTGTTAATTTAGTGCGGTTTGCAACAGGTAAATGTGTTGTACGGTGAATTATGGTTCAGTTTCCTGCGTTGATAAACATGCATTAGTATTACTACACAAAAATTGTGGCATGTAAATGTGTAGCGTTTGTTTGTTAGCTCATATTTTTTTTTTTATTTTAATTTGTTGAAGTCTTGTATTTAGAAGATAATCGCATAAAAGTTTGTGTTGTTTTTTTTTTTTTTTTTTTTTTTTTTTTTTTTGTTTTTT
>PNEQ01121883.1:18446-49983 GCA_003012365.1 Medauroidea extradentata | reverse complement strand
TTATTTAAAGTACAAAAATAACTAACGTAGAGTTATTTTAGTGTTTTTTTTTTTTTTTACATAGCCCAAGGAGTGTTATTACATTCAAGTAAGTAAATTGGTTTTCGCTGTTTGCGTAGCAACGTTACATGCAAATGTTGGCTCTTACGTCCCGGAATGAGAAAACTATGTGAACTAAAATTGTTTTGTAAAAAAAAATTTGTACCCACAAGTACGGCCTACAATAAGATTTTTTGATAAAAATATGTAATTATGATTTTACTCCACTCGTATACCCTTACGGCTCAGTTACCAAGTTGAATAATTTAAATTTTCTTTTCTTTTTTAAATTTTCATACGAAAAATTTTAAATCTCCGACAAAACAGAAAATTCTATTTACCTTGATCTATAGTACCTACAGGAATTATGATTAGGCTAAGCACGTATTATTACGCTGCATTCGGCGAGGCAATTTTTTTATATTCATAATTTTCCTGACTGATTGCGACCTAATTATTAGAGACACGATTTTGAAGCGAAAACACTTTTGCTACTTTTTGTTTCAATGCCTTATGTACACATCGACAGCTCTGCTTCATGGTTATCATAAGTCGTTCGGGATATAATGAGCACTAAAAATTTAACATTTGAAAAATACCACTAGCCGTTACTGCATATTTAACCCTAGCTACCCTACTGCTTACATGGTTGGTAGCGTAATCACGCAATATACTTCCGTGTATTTGCCTATTTAAATACAACAATGATGAATCAAAAGCAACCGAAATCGACATAATTATGTTTTATGTAATTAGTTTTTTTTTTATCAATCTGTATAATTTCCGGCTGACTGCACAATTTATCTCACACGCGCAAACATAAAGTGACGTGTCCAGAGAGGTTAGACATTTCCCGTCGTTAGCCGTTACAAGTGAAAAGATACAAATTAGCTGAAAGTAGAACTTTAGCTGGGCTTTTTTATAGTTGCTCACTTCATGCCGAACCGCCAATAGCAGCTTGTCTTTGTTGAGACATGTCGCTCATTTGACTGCACCAATAAGAGTAGGACAATAATTGTGGCACTATACGTCTGTGATTTGCCAGTAGACACCAAAGACAAGTAGAGTTAAAACATTCATTCACAGATCATAAAGCAGAACTGCAGCTGTGCACATACACTCTAAATATGAATTAGTGAATATTCACTGATTCACGCCGAGCGATGGATGGAACCGTTTCAACAAATTGAAAAATTGAGAAATTACTGTGAAATCGGTGACTATTCACTGATTCCAATAAAGAGTGCCAGCTTTCCACAAGTTAATTAGTGAATGTCCTCAGTATTTCCAGAGATTTTTCATTGATTCAATAAGTGAAATCTGTTCTTTGAAAACAACTGGAAAAAACAGTGAATAGTCACTGATTCACTTGTGAGATATTCGCACTCTTCAAGGAAATAAGTGAATATTCACTAATTAAACAGTGACTATTTTTACTAATTCAAATTGTTGAAACTGCTCCATCCATCAGCGAGAATCAGTAGATATTCACTAATTCAGATTTAGAGGGTAAAACATTGAAACCAGTAGATGCAAAAATATTTTCACCTCAAAATCGTTTCTCTACTAATTACACATTACCAACTCAGTCGCTATGTCTGTAGTCTGTACTTTATTGCAAGGTAGGAAGAACTGGCGGTAAAATCGCAGATTTAATTATTTCTTCTCAAATTAAAAAAAAAACGAAAAATAATAAAATTTAAAATGTCAACTGAACCCGTGGTCTTAAGGGGGAGTGTTGGACAATTTTATTGCATTTTCATTTTTTTAGCAATAACATTTATTCAAATTGTATTACCAAATTTTCTCGTCGACGAAGCGTAGGATATATCCTTTGCAAACTGCTTGACATAAATAATAATGGAATATTTTATTTAGTTGTCATGCAGAATCATTGCAAATGAATCATAGGTTAACTTTTAAGAATTTTCTGTCAATGATTCTGCACGACAAAATAAATTAAATATTCCATCATTATTAACGTAAGCAGTTTACCAAGAATATATCATTTGCTTTGTAGATGAAAAACATTTGATAATACAATTTGAATAAATGTTATGGCTCAAAAACTGAAAATGCAATAAAATTGTCTAACACCTTTCTCCCTTAAGGCCACGGGTGTCTATAACTTCTGCTTTTGTGAGTTCAAATTTTTTAATCCGGGAAGGGAGCAGGTATCGTATAACCGTTAAATATAAAAGTTGGAATTTGTTTGTACTATGTGATCTATTTTCTAAAACATAAGTTTATATAATTTTGCCTTATTATAACTCAATTATTTTTTTTAATTCAATAACTAGCTTAAATGATAAAAACATGATTTGAAAAAAAAAATTAGGCTCAGTAGTATCAACAACTTCCATCATTTATATGTAACGGTATAGCGATATCTGCTGCCTTTCAGTATTTAAAAAAACTTGCTAAATTAGCATAAATCGGGACCCTTGGCCTTAAGATTCCACTATACCCCTAATGTACCAATTCTTGGTTTTAAAGCCGTAATATTTATTTTAGAGTACAAATAAAAAATGATTGCATGTGTTCTTTAACATTCCTCCCATAAATTTGCATTACTTAGTAAATGCAATTTGTAAACAGTGAGAAAAAAAATAGTATCCATTTTTTCTATCACAGTTTATAAATTGCATTTAAAGCATAAAACAAATTTAGTGTAAACACGTTAAAGAACACATATTATACTGGTTCTTCAAACAATCATTTTTTAATTGTACTCTAAAACAAATATTACGCCTTGAAACTAAGAATTTGTACATCAGGTGTGAAGTGGAATCTTAAACTCTGATGAAGTGGATGTGCAGTGAGCATTGTCGACTAACGACAACATCCGCCGTGTTTTTCACTTGCAAAATTCTGACGGTGACCTTTCCGGGAATCGAGCCGAGTTCAACATTGTGGGAGTCGAGTAGTCTGGCCACTACACCAACGCTGAAACATGTTTTATTTTTTGTTACTTTTTGCAGTGTACCTTGACGGACCGCTCGTATTAATTTGCGCACTGCGACAGGCAGCGAGTCCAACCTACCTGTGGTACGACGTAAAGCTAACTATTTATAGTGACTTCTGCTTGGCAGTTGGCCAAACCGTTCACCCGTGGCGGCTTCCGCCAATAGGAGGCCATATCTGCGCAATAAAGTAACATCCTTACGGGGAAGTTCTTGTAGCCGGTTGTGGAGATGTTAACGCAAATCGGACTGTTGATAATTAACGTACTCCGCTTGCTACTCTTCCCCTACTCCCCTTCTCACCAAAATCAAATTTTACAGCGATGACTTCATCAAGCTGGGTGCCAACGGCTTACGAATGTCATAGGAAGCAGAACCTCAAGAATGATTCTCAGCCGAGAATTTAAAATTGAAGACTTCGCTGTAGTTGCCACACGGCATGTTCTACCTTTGTAACCGCAACTGTTTGAAAAATTACACTGAAAATATTACATTTAGCACTGTACATTCGACAATTTGGAATCGGCCAAAACTCTGCACACCGATCGGCGGCCAATTTACCCACAAAAATAGTACCTATTGTTCCTTGCACTTTTTCAAAGACATTACACTTTGTTGTTTAGTTTTAAATTATTATTAGAGACATGCAAAATTCGCGTTATTTCTGACAGTGACTAGACTTCAAGTGACTATATAGCCTAGTTCGACGTCTCCCGCTGGCCGATATTGTCGTGACTTGCCGCGGAGAATGCTTACACGGTAGAGAGGCCAATCTCTGTAAAGACGTAACACACGTAAATGACAACACACAAAAGTTCGTGGCTAATTAAATCGCAGATTATGCTCTGTTATGTATAGTAAAGTTAAGTTTAGTCTGTTACCAAATGATAACGCGAATTTTGCATGCAAAATTCGCGTTATTTTCTGGCAGTTGACTAGACTCCAAGTGACTATAGGCTTGTTCGACGTCTCCCGCTGGCCGATGTGGGCTAGGGTGATTCTTGTGATGCGCGTGTTGTCTCTCTCTTACCACTTCAGCGCTTCTGGGCCTCGAACGCCCAACATATGTAAAGTCGGAGTCTTAAATGTGGCAACACTGCATCAGGAGCTTGCTGTCTGTCATTACTTGGCTGCCCTAGCCTCTGTAGCGTGTATAGATGCAACTTATGGGCGTTCAAGTAGGGAAAATCTATATTTTATATTAGTATAAAATAGGGTTAGTTTTGTAGACATTACTTGTGGGTATATTTTCCTTTTACAAAAAAAAAAATTAGCCCAGCCAGTTTTCCCATAATGGCATTTCAAAGTCAAAATTGTCAAATATTTACTTCAATCAAAACTTGAAAACCAGCTAACGTAACGAAATGAAAAAAATCGCATCAAATCTACATGACATGGTCTACGGCTTGAAGCATATAAAAACCTATTATATTTTCTTTTGTATTTAAAAAAATTGCAAAAGTAACAAAAGTTTTTTAAATACGAACATTTTTGTAATAAGTTTTTGCATCCTTCAAGAAGTAGATCGGGACATGTACTTACAAGGTTAATCATTTAATATAATTTTGTTAATAGGTTTTCAAGTTTTGTATGAAATAAAAAAATGAATTTTTTTTAATGTCATTATAGAAAATTGATAGGGGCCGGAAAATTTCGCGGATTCAATAACATACGTGCTAGAATCCTTTGTTCTATGCACACTCAAGCCCCGTCTATTCGTACATTGTCTGCTGTTCCACTGATGCAGCAGCTAGTGGACAAATAGTCGTGGCTTGAGTATATACAGGACACTGCATTCTAACATGCAGGTCATTGAATCGGCGAAATTTTCCGGCCCCTAAAAAAAATGATTAGCGTTGATTTTTTTTTGTAGGAGAAAAATGAACTCCCATGTAACGTCTATAAAACTAATACTATTTCGTACAGATATAAGATTGTAATTTTTCTCCACTTGGACATCTTTAAGTGGCGTGTTCATGTCAACAGAGACTATGGCGACCAATGAGCGACCGACAGAAGTCCCCCGATGCAGCGTTGCCACATTCGAGACTCTGGTCTTCTGCTATAAATGACTAGAGGCCGGAAAATATCGCGGATTCAATGAACTGCAGGCAAGAATCCATTGTCCTATGCATACTCAAGCCCCTTTTATTCGTTCATTGTCCGCTGTTTCACCGAGTAGCAGCTAGTTGACAAATAGTCGGGGTTTGAATATGCATAGGATATTTGATTCTAACATACAGGTCATTGAAGCCGCTAAATTTTCCGGCCTCTATATAAATGACCATGCTTCGAGACACCTGGGCAGACGACATCAAAGGCTGTTTCATCATTTAGCAGTTTTTATTTAAATATACAGCATCCATAGCGTTTCTTCTAACTGTAGCGACTTTAATACAAATTTGTTGCGAATGGGATATTACGGGCTACTATTAAAAACAAGTCAAATCTAAGAAAATTCTCAACGAAATGGAATTATTTTAGTTATTACAATCACAAGCAGATTTGTTACGTTTTTTGTCGAAACAAATTAATTTTTACTGTACTCATATATGATAAGTGTACTGAAACTGTTCAAGTACGTTCCCTATTGAATAATTTGTTCTTCTTGCCTCGGTTCATTGCACAATCGTATTGCTATATTGCTAAGAAAAATTAATTTTTTAAACAGATCATACTATGGGATAATTTATTTGGTTATGCTGAATATTCTACTGCCAATAAGCGTTTCATTGAAAATTGCCCCAACCTAGATATAGCTCACGGAAAATTGCCTACTTGGAGAGTATAGGAGTTTGGCTTTCATCCCAGGGAATTTTTAATTCACGGAAATAATCATTGCCACAGTTTTCAATGTAAGGGAAATGTTTCCAGTGAATTACACAGTGTTAAAAGTTGACAGCCACAAAACCACTGGGTGGGCAGCAATCAATATTTGTGACAAAGTAAACTATTATATACCGAATAGTTCTAGTAGAATTAATAATAAACCACCAAATTGACGTCAACAACTAAGTTTACTCAATTGGATGAAATGTGGTTTCATTTTAGTTGAGATGTCAGTTGAAAAACGGTTAACTTTCGAAAGAGCTCGTCTGACCATGAAACGAATGTAAGGAGTCAAAAGTTAATTTCGGAACCGTTCAATTACGAACGGACCAGGTTGTGGAAGCTACGGTCGTGTTAACCTTCTTTTATAAACAACCACGTCGACGTTTGTCTTTTGTTTTGATTCGAGGCTTCTAATCGCAGGATCCTACTGCCGGCGGTGTTCCGTGTAACCCACCTTGTTTCTTGTGGAGGAGTGTAGTGAATCATAAGAAACCATCTCTCTTACTTTCTTCATAGGACAGGTTAAGGCTCGGCATCTGTCGCCATATTAAATTATTTTATTTCTCGCTCTTATGAAATTTTGAGGAGAAAAATGTGAAATTTGTTTCTATAATATCAATTCTATTTATCTTGCGCGACAATGAAAGCACCACAGTTGAACTTTTGATGTATATTCAAGCCGCAATCAGTCGAGCCAAATTTTTTTTTATTTCCTAAATTTGCTCGACTGATTGTGGCTTAAATATACGTTAAAAGTTCAACTGCAAGGCTTTTATTGTAGCGCAACGTAAATAGAATTGATATTATGTATAATGACAAATTTCACATTTTTCTTCTCAAAATTTCATAACAGCGAAAAATAAAATAATTCAATATGGCGACTGATGCCGAGCCTTAACGCTACGGTGTGCGACTATGACGAACCATCCTCGACCTTCAGCTCTAGTTTAAGGCGCCCGCGTACTGGCCGTGTGTTTGTGTGAGTGAGACACGGCGCCAAGGGCGATGTTGACCGGCTCATCTGGTGCGGTATCGCCTCTACGGCAAGACTCTGAAACGACATGCAGTGGTATCGTATGTCACTCGCCTGAAACTTTTAGTAGTGAGTAACATATTCTTACTGGCGGAAAGTTTTAAGCTAAATCCATTGCATGCTTCTACGGTAGTTTCACGCGAATCTTGTGATAAGATTTTCAAATATAACATATTGAAAATCTGTTTTTTTTTTTTTTTTTTTTTTTTTTTTTTTTTTTTTTTTCATTTAAGGGGCTCTGATTTTAATTTATTGGCGTGAGGCTTTGAAACGACCCTTCAGTCACCGTTGAAATGTTTTTCTTTTTTTCTTTTCGTACATTGACACAATGGGCTTATGTGGAATAGTTTCGTAAATAACGTGTTTAAAAAAGCGTTGCAACGAATTTTAAGTGAGTTTAAGGCCTTCTAGTAAAAAAGTAAATATGACATCAGTTAAATTCCAAGGTTGTTCGGGAGCATAGAAATATTGTCATTTTATGTTTACAACGAATTCTTAAATAGTCCCACGATTATACCTTATGTGCACACATGAAGCTCTGTTTCATGGTCAGTGATTGGCTGTTTTTAACTATCAGCGTCTAGGGTTCTACCATAGCCGTCTTTAGTACAAAGCCGCGGCCTTAGATCTGGCAACCCTGTGAGGCAGGGTCATTTTAACACTTCTTTTAGCTCGCCAAAGGCAGCGACTTCCCCTGATTCGCCGGCGTGTAGGGTAGAATAACGAATCAGGTACAGCCATTGCCTTTGAAGAGCTAAAAGAAGTGTTAAGATGACCCTTGTGTGCAGGGTTGCCAGATCTAAGGCCGCGGCATTCTACTAAAGATGGATATGGTTCTACCCGCAAATCACAGACGTGTGATGTCGCAGTTGTGATTGGCACCGTCAAATAAGCTGTGCACTAATGCATTCTCCTAATAACCATGAAGCACGTTTGCGGATAAGGGCATTGAAACTTATTTTTGCATAACATTTTCACCAAAAATCATGGGTTCTACGTACTATTTAAGACCAATATTGTTCTTAACAACGCTATTTTTCCAATTACCATTTTCGTAAGAGGTATAGTCGAATGATAAAAAAATGTATGGTTAGAAGTTGTTTTATGTAAATAAATTGTTACGTTAGGTAAGTTTAAGATCGGTTAGGTTACATCAGGTTATATTAGGTTAGTTTAGGTTAGGTTTTCTAGTTTAACCTAACGTAATCAGAGCTAACCTAACATAACGAAATTGTTTTACGTAGGACTACTTCTAACCACTATATACATATTTTCATCAATAAACAATATCTTTAAAATCAAGAGTTTGGGCGGTATATTTAATGAAAAAATATACATATTTATTTTAAGATTGATAGGATATGATGCCGTGTGGCTGAACCAACAATGGTGTGATCCCAGTCTTCAATTCAAATCGTGATTCGAAAACCACTGTATTAATGTTAGCGAAGAACTTGTTTGAAAGTCATTGAACTAATAGGTAACGATATGCTTAACCTTTTTTTATTAACTTTGACATTGCTCTTAAAATGTCTCTCATGTTAGGCCTATCTTCATTTTACGGTGTTAATTTCGCTTAAAATACCGCACGCGATTTGTTGGGCGAAACAAGTCGAGTTTCCTACAACGACGTTCAGTTTAACAGTTTTTATCGCGCTACTTTATTACTTCCAGGCGGATGATACACGGAAAGTTCAGTACGAACCACGCGGCTTTAAACTGCTCCTTGAACACCATCTCAGTGGCAATAAATCTTCAGCTCCTAATTAAAGAACCGTTACGGTAATGAAACAAGGTAAATGTTTCCAGTGAGGTTGTTTACTCTGTCCAGCATAGAGCAGGTGCCGCTGATGCTTTTATAGTTGAGGATTCAAGTACATACTTCGGTCCACTTCTTGGTGTATTTACGACTCCCATCTCGTCTGTGAAATGTAGTGACTGCCGAGTCTTGACGCGAACTTCGGGAGATAGGCGTTGATTTGAAAACATACGTTGAAACGTCTGCGTAGGAATAGTATTCAAATAATAGTATATGTTGTTCAGGATAAAGTGAGCTCTTTTGATTACTGTAGTGTCTTGTCCAGAATTTGTTATCGGTGTTTCAGACATTCAAATTCAAGTAAGGTGAAATATATATAGTAAATTTACTCACTTCTCCGTGATGTTCATATTAATTTGTGAAGGTCTTTGGCGCTGGTGACGAATGATATGAGGAGAGTATGGAGCAGCACCGGAATGAAGGGGAGTGAGAAACGGAAGATCCCCGAGGAAACCCGCCGACCAGCGGCATCTTCCGGTAAGATTTCCACATGCGAAAGTCTGGGGACTGACCCCGCAGCGAATCGAACCCAGATCGCCTTGGTGGAAGGCGAGTGCCAACCGCTCCCCAAATAGACTACTTATATTTGCAAACGATGGAATGATATGAATTTTGAGAATGATAAAAAGTAACAAGGGCTTCAAAAATGATCACTTTACCACGAATAGGCTATACATATGTGTTTACACATTTCGGTTCCTCCGTTCCTTGACAAACATCTTGTAGGCTGAAGACATGCCGAAATGGGTGTTTATGTGCTCTATTACGATATGAATTCCTTGGACTAAATTTTAAAAAAATATCACAGTAACATACAGCACCATGTAGAGTACTCATATGATTGCCTCTAACTACCTCATAGAGTTGATCAATCGGCGAAAGACTGCACGTCAGTTCACTGGCTTGAACTTGAAATTTAAATGGGGAGTGATTCGCGTTCCATAGTCAACCATAGTTAGGAACGTGCGAAATGCACGTTATTTTCTGACAGCAGAGTAGACTGAAAGCACTTTCACGTCATACAAACAACAAATGCTTTCAGAAATTCCATTATACTGAACAGACTAATAGAAGGTTTACATTCACAACATGTAGCCTACCTGAAGGTCCTACTGAAATGTTACAAAGCGAATTTACTGTAGGTCAGGTTGAACGCTCATAACGTACAGTCACTTACATAATCGGTAGAGGCACTGGTTTTTTGGTGAAAATAAATTTGCGCCGAATTGATTCATTGGCTTGTGTGCATATCTGCAACTCGGTTTCATAGTCAGTGATTGAATAATTTTGACTCTCTTCGTCGTTAAATTACAGACGTGTGGTGTCGCAATAATCCTAACCTCATTGGCACAGTCAAATAAGTGACGCCTCAACATAAACACACGCTGCCAATAACCATGAATAGAGACCTAAAAAATTTGCGTTTTTTTTTTTTTTTAGCCTCAAGCTAGAATTCCAGCAACTCTTAAGTTCGTGCCACTTAAGCAATTGGCCCGTGACTTATTTGACACTTCCTGGAAGTCGCTTACATAAAGTAACTAAATACAGGCCCATATCACTGCGTCATAGAGCAGCTAATGAGTAGATAATGTCTTCTTGAATACACACATGTTCTTGGAGGCTAGCCTACATGTCAGTCAACCCGCGAATTTTTTCCGTCTCTAGCCATGAAGCATAGCTGAATATGTACACTTAAGGAGAGTGTTAGTTTAATTTCTAGTGCTTCAGTTCTCGAACCATAAAATATATTCAAGTTGTATTGTCTAAATTTTCTTTTTGACAGTACATATAATTAGAGACATGCAAAATTCGCGTTATAATTTGGTAGCAGACTAAACTTCACTTTCCTATAAATAATAGAGCGTGTTCTGACATTAAATTGGCCACGAACTTTTATGTATTGTCATTTACATGTGTTACGTCTTTACTGAGATTGGCCTCTCTACCGTGCAAGCTTTCTTCGCGGCAAGTTACGACAATATCGGCCAGCGGGAGACGTCGAACGTGCCTATAGTCACTTGGAGTCTAGTCAGCTGTCAGAAAATAACTCATATTTTGCATATCTCTACATATAATATATTCTTCATAAACTGCTTGACATAAATAACAATGGATAGAGATGACGGTTCATCGCGTGAAAAATTGACTGTTTGCTGGGTTGCAACGTACGTTCAGTTTATCGAAAGCTCACTGGCTTTTTGACTGTACGTAGAGCTGTAACCCTATTTGATTGGGCCAGTTAGAATTTTACTATTTTAATATGTGAAGCCTGTTATTGGTCTGCAGACAGCTACGGAGTGTCGGACGTTATCACTAGAGATGATGGTATATCGCGAAAAAATTTTGTGCCAGTATATCCTTGAAAACACTGAAGTTTCTTATGACATGTATGATTGGATAATGTACGTCTGACACAACGTAGTTGTCTGCAGACCAATAATAGACGTCAGATATTATAATAGCGGAGTTATTACTGGCTCGGTCAAATAGGGCAACGGCTCCCCGCGTACAAGCGAAAGCCAGAAGATTACTGGCTTTATCTTCTACTTGGAGCTGTTACCCTATTTGACTGAGCCAATAAAAACCCGCTATAGTAACATTTGATGTCCTGTTGTTGGTCTGCAGACAGCTACATTGTGACAGACGTATATCAGCCAGTCGTGTGTGTTGCAATTTACTACAGCGTTTTCAAGGACATGTTGGCGCAAAAATTTTCGCGATATACCATCATCTCCAGTTATCACCCATTCATAGAGACCGGAAAAATTCGTTAGTTCACTGACCTGTAGGATAGCCTGCAAGAATATTTGTGAACTGAAGCAGACAGCAAACGTTCATTAGCTGCTTGTTGTTAAAGTGATAAAGGCCTGTATTAGTCACATTTACATTATTGGCTCAGAGACTTCCAGGGAGTGTCAAATAAGTCAGAGGCCAATTGCGAAATTGACACAAACATACAGTTGATGGAATTCTAGCTTGCGCGAATTTTTCAGGTCTCTACCCATTCACACATGTGACGAGAAACTACAGCGTTTATTAGGGTGTGTTGGAACAAAACATTTTCGCGATATACCATCATCTCTGACAATGGAATCTTTCACACGTCTGTTTTCACAGAATTGCGTGATTTGTTTGATAGTTTTACTGCATTTGTGTAAAAGTTCAACGAATACTTGCCAGGTACATACGTGTGCAAACAAAATGTAACATGTTCGTGATGTGTACCGCTGCAGAACTTAAGCTCAGAGGTGTCAGGCGTAGCGGAGAAAATACCCAGCCGGTTCATATTCTCGTTAACCTCAAACCATTAAAGCGTGCAGTCATTAAGTCTGCCACGTTACCAAGGAAACGCGTACGGCGATATGATGTTCCACTTACCCGCTGTTACGACTCGTGTCAGCTGCTTCGCTGTAGCGACGCAAAACTAGAAGTGTCTACAACTTAATGCGGAATGCTAACGGCGTACGAAGGGCTGATTTGGAATGAAGTTCGCAGACGTATGATTGGAGACTGGAAAAATTCACGGGTTCAATGACCTTTAGGCTAGCCTCCAAGAATATTTGTGTACTGCAATCTGATGGCAGTTGTTTATTAGCTGCTCGCTGACACAGTCAAATGGGCCTGCATTCAGCTACAGTTTTGTTATTTGGCTCAGCTTCTTCCAGGAAGAGCCGAGTAAGTCAACGGCCAATTGTGAACGTGATACACACGTATAGTTGCTGGAATTATAGCTTGCGCCTATAAGGAAACGCGAATTTTTCAGGTCTCTACGTATGATACTACTGCTGAACAAAGACCAGTCGTTCAATAAATTGGCAACAAAGCGGTCATTGTAACAGTAATGTTTTGCCAAAGTAAAATTTTGCCAACGTCTGAAACAAAGAAAAGCAGCAAAACCATTTAGATTTTTTTAGTAGTCTAACATAGCAAATCAGCCTTCGAATAATGAGACAGTATTTATTTTTTTATTGTGAACTTAACTAGGACCAAAAATAATTTTCCCTTCGTGTGTTTCAGTGCCTTACGTGCCCATCTGAAGCTTCGCTTCAAGGTTATTGGCAGCTTGTCTTTTAGATGTGACGCCTCTCATTTAACTGCACCAATCACAATATGGGTGTTGCAGCATGGCACGTCTGTGATTGGCGGGTAGAACCCCAAATAAGTGAGAGATAGAGAAAAACAAATCACTGACTACGAAGCAGAACTGCATATGTTCACTTAAGGGGCCCGCCTGCCTGCCATGAAAGTTGTGATGTAGAGGTTCAGGAGAATCGTTTTTTTCACAGAAAATATTAGTCGTGAGATTGTGTGTTTGACATATAAAATATATTAAGGTACCTCACACTAAGGATAAATGGTTTCAGTTCTATCCGTTTCTTGAGTAATTAGAAAATAGGGCCTTAACATTCCAAATTAACGCCTTTTCCGGCTTGTGTAATGCCGTAATTTTTTTGTCATTTTTACTTAAAACCATTTAAACTTAGTAGATCTATCCTTTAGCTTTCGATCCCGTGACAGTTTGTACCTTGTAACAGCTGAAAATTTTGAGGAAATCTTGTTGTTGTAATATGTGTCCTGCGCAAATATGCAGCCAGTGTTGTGGAAAATTGAAGGATTCGCGAGACCGAGCCGAGAGGACAACAGAGAGAGCGAGAGACAACCTCCTCCACAACAATGGTTGACCCAAACCCGCTTTTGTGGGGGAAAACTACACGTCCATGAGGTCGAACGGCCGCTGAGGCGCTGTGTAGGCGGGCCCCTTAAGGCCATGCTCTCTAGTTTCTACAATTTTAACGATGTTTTTTATTTTACGCCTAAACGAGAGCAGATACCAAAAATCTGTCCGGCAGTTTTGTTTGAAATCGTCTTCTCCATGTTGGCTGATTTTTCCAAGGCAGTAAATAATATGGTTTTAGCTAATTATGAAACTAACGAAATTCTGGTTAACTAACTTTTCAGTCGAAACAGTATAATTTCTCGATTTGAAAAAATTAGCTATCGCAGCATATCCAATTTTAAACAAAACTACCGGACAGATTTTTTCGCGAAGTTTTCATGGCCTACCCTACCTGTAGCCGGTGTTAATTACGAGTACCTGCTGTTATGATAATTATTGCTCTTGCCAGCGAATCTCTGTTAAGGTTTAATGTCCTGCAACCACGTATAACTCTTTTCAACCGTTGTGGTTTACGTCAGCAACAGGTAAAACTGCCGCTTGCATGCCTTGCAATTAGTATGTCTAACGATGCTGTGTTCCGTGCGCAGAACCGCGCGTAGTAACTATATGTAGTTTCGCCTATCCAGGTTGCCATACTTATGAGTCATGTACGAGACGATTAGTTTGTTACTACCGCAATTTTTAAACCCAAAGTAAGAGTAAGGATGTTTCCTTACAAGGCCAGGGAATATTCGTTCACAATAATGCAGAGAAGTAAAAACCTTTTAACTCATCCTTCCCCTGCTCTTTTTAATGTGTGTCTTACTTCTGAGAACAACGTAAAACGACGATTTATGTAAATATTTTTAAAAATTAATATTAGCTACTCTTGAGCATTTTTGTAGACCTCTTCACTCTAAATCTGAATTAGGGAATATTCACTTATATACGC
Organism: Medauroidea extradentata; assembly: GCA_003012365.1. Lineage (NCBI taxonomy): Eukaryota > Metazoa > Arthropoda > Insecta > Phasmatodea > Phasmatidae > Medauroidea > Medauroidea extradentata. The sequence continues at coordinate 35,688 of PNEQ01121883.1, read as the reverse complement.
CGATGGATGGAACAGTTTCAACAAATTGAATCAGTGAGAAAGCAATGTGAAATCGGTGACTATTCACTGATTCCGATAAAGAGTGCCAACATTCCACAAGTTAATTAGTGAATGTCCACAGATGTTCTAGTAATTTTTCACTGATTCAATAAGTGAAAACTGTTCTTTGAAAACAACTGGAGACACTGCAAATATTCACTGATTCACTTGTGTGATGTTGGAATTCTTAAAGGAAATCAGTGAATAATCACTAATTAAACAGTGACTACTTTCACTGATTCAATTTGTTGAAACTGCTCCATAGATCAGCGTGAATCAGTGAATATTCACTAATTCAGATTTAGAGTGTTTTCTATCAGCAAAACTTGTATCATTCAGAACCTTATGAATATAAATAAAACAATGTATGCTACAAATTCAATGTATAGAATGCACTGCACTCTAAAGTGAACGAAGCCACAGTAAAATATATTTTAATACTTGCAAAACAAAAACACAACCAAAACTATTTCGGGGCAGCTATAAATCAGTTTGTTAGTATTGTCACTGTAAGCAATTTCTTTACGTGCTCAACAAAAGAAAAAAAAAAACATTTTGTTGTCAATGCTAAATATTGTGGTCACCAAAATATAAATTTTACTTCCAAATAACAAATTATTAACTTTGCTGGGAACTTCCTTCCAAATTTTACTTGCATTGCAACACCAAAAGGCTTTAATTAGGGATGCTGTTAATTGAAGTAAAATATGAATGCAAACATTCTTCGGAACGGCATTTCGTACGTTATTGGTTCGTCGATATTTGACTGTACCAATGCTAGTTCTGCTGGCCTACTCCTGGACGTTTGTGATTCATTTGTAAAAAAAAAAAAAAAAAAAAAACTAAACCGCATCACACGAACTACACACGAGCTTGTAAATATATGCTTCACTGATTTTTTCAAGAATCAAAATGGTAGGGTAAACTCGCCATCTATAGCATGTTCACAAACAAATACATAATTAGCACACCATGCGTGTCTTGGGCTAAATTGGAGGCGGATATGTTAGTGGCAAAACGTTCTACGATTACATTATGTGCTAAGTGTGGCAGCATAGCACTGTACTTAGTCCACTCTTGCGCTCCACATATTTTACTTAATTTACTGCTATAGACCTGAAAAATTCACGTTTTCATTTGGGCACAAGATAGAATTCCAACAACTGCATGTTTGTGTCACTTTCGCAATTGGTCTTTGACTTTCTGACACCTCCTTGAAGTCTTTGAGCCAATAATAAAAATGTAACTAATACAGGCCTATATCACTTTAACAGCAAGACATCTGCTAGCTGCTCCAGTTCATAAATATTCTTGTAAACTAGTCTACAGGTCATTGAACTCGCAAATTTTTCCTGTCTCTGCTTACTACTACTTTTCTGCCCTGCTTATTCAGGTTTAAATCCCGAGTAGTCCAAACACGAGTCTAAGTTCACTTGACGTAACATACATAACAAATTAGCTAGACGTGTAGCGCATGAAGGTAAACTCTCCGTGCAGTGTTGCCACATTGTGTACGTAAAATATCATAGTACAACATTTTGCCACTTATCTTTTCGTTTCGGATTTAGCCTAGCATTCGCGGGGTATTCTCATTGTGCATGATGTCACGGTGTCGCAATTCCGCGGCGTCGGTGGCGTCGCAGAAAAGCGGTCAGTGGGTGCTGGATAATCAACAAGTCACTAAAAAGGGACGGATTGCGGCAACAGAGTTGTCTCAGGAATCCGATGACTTGAGGAGTTAAGTGGGCCTTAACACTTACCCAACACCCTTGCAAACTCCAGAATTCAGTAGGGATTGCTCCGCCCCTGGGCATAGCTGGGAGCCAATCTGAGGGGAGAATTTTGACGGTCTGGTGGGTGTGCGAAGAATCGTACAGACATCGAGCTAGCTACCGGGGAGAGTTTGAGAAGACAGCGGCGAGTGAGTCTTCTGCCCCGGCGGCGACCGCACCTAGGGACTCTGGGTTCGAGTCTGGGTGCGATCCTCTGACTAGAGCTCTAACTCAAACACGAGCGGTGAGTCTCCTGTTGGTTTAGGGAAGGAGAGCGATCCCTTACCTATCTCCTGTCTCTCCTTACCCTAACCCTTCCACTCGCCTCTATTTCTGTATTACTGTTATTCCTTGTTTCTTCTATTCTAATAAACTCTGTTACCTTTCATCTCTGGCCTATTTATCTTCCCCTTCCCGTCTAAACTTTGTAACAATCTGTTTATGGACATACTATTCAGTGATATACCTCATATCTTGATAAACCATATTGAGGGATTCACAAAATTGGGAAGAATCTATATTCGGAGTTCACTTGGTTACCAACAGAGAGCAGGCATGTGCAGTTTATACTATAAGTGACAAATGTATCCAATATAAGATCACAATAAAAATCTTAACATATTTCTGGTACTGAAGATCAGAGACTTGGTACCACAAAGTACTATAGTTTAACCCTATTTAATGTTTGCAGCAATGTTCTATTTTCATCCATGTGATTTAAGTAACATAATGAAACCGAGCGATTGTTTTGTAAACTTGCTGTGCTATTCTAGGCGAGGTATGTGGGTAGAGAGTTGGGCGTTACGAATGAAACATTTGGCGTTTTCATACCGGAAACTGGGTAGGAATAAGAAGTAATGTACAGGTAATACAGTCCCAACACGTACCATAAATATTTTAAAATAATAACAACAACAACAACAATTCTGTTTAGCTGTCGGTAAAATGAGAAGAAGGCATCTTTCTTTCATCAAACATTATTGTTGCTCCTCCAGAACAGATTACTGTAGGAACTGTCTAGATAATATCGACAATCAAACTGGACAGTTGTCCTTATATTGACAGAAGTATAATACAAAATATACTTTTCTGTCATTGCTGTTGAACTGGCAGTCGAACCCGTGTTATCCGGAATGCAAGTCCAGTGTTTTTTTACGGTGCCATTGTGCTTGGTTTATTAGTGGCAAAAGTCTTCAAATGTGCCCATGACTTTGAGCTGGCAACCAGGTTATTCGTGACAATTTGTCCTAACTGCAGGGACTCACAACTGTAGTCAGTAGGAATAATAAATGTAATATTACAGTGGTACAACTCACAGAACGAATGCTGTTACGATGATTCACAGCATGTTACATGCCGCCCTAGGTGATGTGATTGAATACCTCCTGTAAACACTTATTACCCACAGCAGCATTACCACGTGTGTTACCTACATATAATTACTTGTAGTAAACACTGCATTGATGCAAGCACGTACGTTTTTACTCTTCTAACGTCACTGTAATCAGTATTTGCTGAAATGTTACTCTCTCGACACTCCTCTATAAATCCTTCCGTGTTGTGACTACACCAATGCAGGCACTGCTCTTTCTTTCATACTCCCACTAACAACATTCTAATTAGGACAGAGTGAGTCTTCATTAATTACCGGTGACAGTCTCAGATTTAATTAGTTGAAACAGCAACATCCGGAATAAGTGAAAAACATGGACTTGAAAAAGCGTTTAACCGTTGAATGAACGAAACATTTGGCTGACTAGCAGATTTAGTTTCCTCTTCAACATGACGGGGTCACGGTGACCGAATGGTCAGACATTCGCCTCCCACCAAGGTGATTCGGGTTCGATTCCCGGCTGAGTCGGTCCCCGGATTTTCACATGTGGGAATCGTGCGGGTCGATGCAGCTGGTCGGTGGGTTATCTCAGGGATTTCCCATTTCCCCCGCCATTTCATTTCGGCTCCGCATCACTCTCACATCATGAACCCCCCCCCCCCCCCACCAGTGCTAAAGACTTCGGTGTTAAGCGCGGATCAAAATTTCTCACACACCCTTCAATAGGGTTTAGTCTAATTATACATATATTTTGTTAGAGTAACTAACAATGCCAGTATCTGATGCGTTTTATATGTTTTTCAGCCAGTAAAATTTTTTTCTGGGTCAAAGTCTCACTTGTTTCGCCATATACGAACGTATAAGTTGTTGGACTGTTCCAGACTATTTTCTGTACGTAGCCTAAGTGTTGACCAAAATCTCTTCACTTCACTAAATACACATTATGCAACCGCGCAGTTGTTCCAGAACTTTAAAAATAACAAACATATCGTAGGCCAATCCCCTGAACAGGAAAAGGAAGGTTTCTTCAAATAGGCAGCAACGTAACTCGAGAGCCAGGTAGGTAGGTGATGCTATGCATTCAGCCACGGACGAGAGCAAGTTTGAAATGGACGGGTGTGGCTGTCTCAGGGAGCGACACCCACGCCGACGGGCGCCAGGTGCCGTCTCGACGCGAGTCAGGGCGGGGTCAAGGTCAGACCACGCCTCCCCCCTACCTCCACCCCGCAGGGTCAGGTGTGCCCTCCGCGCCCGCATTCCTGGCCCCCTCGCCCTCCGAGTGGTCGTGTCTCGTGACGCCTCCGTACCGGTCGAAGAGCGGGTGGGCGTACAGAGGCGCAGTGGACCATTTGACGGGAGCCGTCCAAAAACACTACACACATGTAGGGTCCCCAAATTTTGGTGAACACATTTTCGCTCCAATATGGTTCAATGCCTCACGTACACATATGCAGCTCGGTTTCTGGGCCAGTTATTTGAATGGTTTTATTTCCGAGCGTTATAAATCACAGACGCGTGCGGTACTCTGACTGACACAGTCAAATGGGATACGCCTCTGCACGAATTCAGAGCTTCAGAAGTGCACGTAAGGCACTGAAACAAATTTGAGCGAAATTTTCATGGTCCTAACGAACTTCACGAATTGATTCTAGGTCAGATTACTTATAAAATTTTGTTGACAGCTGTTCTGAAACACCTTTGAAAACTATAAGCATGTAATAAGTAAGGAAATAATGTTTTGGGCCATAACTTGCTACGCGGTTGAACGGTTCATATCCGACCGGTGGGGTCGGCCCCCGGATTTTCACGTGTGGGAATCGTGCCAGACGATACCGTTGGTCGGCGGATTTTCTCGGGGATCTCCCGTTTCTACAGCTCTTTCATTCCATACGCACCTCATGTCACATCTCACCAGCGCTGAAGACCTCGATGTTAAGCGCTGACCAAAATCTCTCACTCTTAACAACTAGTCGATTGTGGCCAGTCCGTGTATACGAATGAGAAGTCTAGGCTACAACAAGTCGAATCTGCGAAATTTCTTTGCCTCTAGAGATGAGGAGCAGCGTCGGAACGAAGAAGCGTGGAAAACCGGACGGCCCCGAGAAAACCCGTCGACCAGCGGCATTGTCCGACAAGATGGTTTCGGGCTTGTGAACAATTACAGTATCCACGATTAAATAATTAAAGAAATACAATAGGCTACATCCGAGCAACTAAAACCAATTAATATCTGATTTCACAAGAAATGACAAGTCTCTATCTAGGTAAGAGTCATGATGGCGTCATTACAGAAATATTACTTCACGAACCACTGCTAAAGGCAAAAAGCTACTGGTGATTCAAGATAGGCCTTCATTAACTTCACTAGGCGATTTTCCTTAATATCCCGAGGTTTATAAAAGAACGATTTGCGCCTACCCAAGAATGGAGTCGAGATAACTAAGTTTCTAGTTTGTTTCTCTATTGAAAATACGGGAGAGCGAAAGACCAGAACGTGAACAGAGAAGCAAGCGACGTCGGTGGCAAAGAGTTACGAAGATAACGGTGACGTCGGGTTTAACCAGTGACTGCAGTCTAGTGGAGAACATTCAGTGGGAAGCCTGTGGCAAATAAAAGAAATACTAATGCGCAGAGATTAACCTGTGGACAGGGGTAAGAAAATCTTGGCCGTGGCAACGAGGTGGGCGAGGGGAACGGCCGCTCTCTCCCCTCCTTTTCTTTTAGAAATCGAATGGGCGAAAACTGAAAAATATGTGTCTCGCTTCCCTCTTCTTATTTTCCTACATTTTCATTTCAGGATGGCAATGGTTTATAATATATTTCAGAGGGGCAATGGTTTATAAGTTGGGGAAAAAGGTTGACGATCTCACACCCACTGCAAAAAAAAAAAAAAACTTTTATCCCACTTTACGAAGGTAAAAGTACGCCTATGAGATCACCCCTTCCTGTCTGTTTGTTTGTGAGTGTGTGTGTCTATGTGTTGATGCGTGTGTGTGTCTAGGTACATGTGTGTATGTGTGCCCCCTAAAAATTTTTGAACCAGTGCACCAAATGTCATCAGAAATTTTATACATATAGTAATTAGTAAACTGACTTGACTTTTGTATATATCGTTTATACCCTGTTTGAATTTTAAAAATGGCGGCCATTTTAACATTTTTCGATGAACCTAGATACCTAAGGGTCTGCACTTTAGAACTCCATCAAACTCGGTACACATAAACAAACTAGTAAGTTGAATTTCCTTTTATGAATTTGGTTCCTGCAGTATACACAGTTTCGAAATTACCGTAATTTTTACATTTTTAATCATTAAATGTCATATTTAAAATAATACAATTCATATAATTACACGAAACTCGGTATATATATATTACACACTTTTGTTTATTTCGATCATTATATGTTTTCAAATTGACAGCCAAGTTTACATTTTTAGCATAGTACGTCATACCTGGGGATATAGTTTTTTAAATTTCATCAAGCATGGTACACATATACTAGGTCTACATATAAAGCTGGCTTTATTTCTGTGTATTGCGATTATACTATCTTCGTATTTTCAAAATGGTGGCCATTTTTATATTTTACCATAGTATTACTAGAGACATGCAAAATTCGCGTTATTTTCTGACAGCTGACTAGACTCCAAGTGACTATAGGCTCGTTCGACGTCTCCCGCTGGCCGATATTTTCGTGACTTGCCGTGGAGAACGCTTACACGATAGAGAGGCCAATCTCTGTAAAGATGTAATCACGAAAATGACAACACATAAAAGTTCGTGGCCAATTGAATCGCTGATTATGCTCCGTTATGTATAGGAAAATGAAGTTTAGTCTGCTACCAAATGACAACGCGAATTTTGCACGTCTCTAAGTATTACGTATATTAGGAAGTAATTTTCAAATTTCATCAAGCTTGGCATACATATAATACAAAAAAAAAGTTGAACTTGATTTTTGTGTATTTCGTTTATCCCGTTTTCATCATTTTTACTGGTAGCCATTTTTGTATTTTTAGCACAATACGACATATTTGAGGGAATATTTTCCGAAGTTCATTAACCTTTGGATTCATATACAATTTTTTTAGTTTACTGTTTTTTCGCTTATTTCGTTTCGTATTTTATCTTTAGAGTAGAATGACGTCTCAGAAATTATTTTCCCGAACTTTGTCAAACTAGGTACACGTATATTACTTAGTAAGCTGACTTAATTGTTGTGTATTTTATTTATCGTATGTTTATATTTTTAAAACGGAGGTATTGTTTATATTTTTTTTTTAGCATAATATGCATTATCTAAGGGAACATTTTTTTTCCGAATATCATCAAAACAGTTACAAAAATATTACTTGCAAAGTTGATTTGAAGTTTGCTTTCTATTCATTACGTATTCGAATTTGAAAAATTGGAGGCTGTTGAACATATTTTGATCGCAATAGTTACCTGAGTAATCATTTTTCTGAACTACTTCATACACGGAACTAATTATTCTGTCCCGCTAGTTAAATTGTGGGAAAAATTAACAAATTCCTTACAAAATTGTTGTTGCATTGTTTTCAATGATCTTTTACAATATGTCTATTGCGGCAGTAAAAATACTGAAAAAAATAACAGGAACACAAATAAAATTGGCAGAAGATGAAGAGGAAAGAGGAAAATTAGTAAAATGTGTTTTATTCTACTGATAAAAGTGGTCTGATGTATACCTGTATGTTAAACTGGCCGTATATCGTGATATTTCTTAATAACATGATAAACCACGTTGAGGGTGTCACAAAGTTTGGAAGGATCTGTACAGCGAGTTCGCTAGTTTACCAACAGAGAGCAGGTATGTGTAGTTTCGGCAACAAGTAACCAATGTAAAACATATACTATCACAAATAAAATATATGACATATTTCTGGAACTGAAGGTCGAAGCCTAAGTAACATGAAGTAGGGTATACTTGCCCTACTCGTCAAGAGTAACAAGTCACTGACTTTTTTCGTATCAATTAGAGTGGACTGTACCTAGCGAGTTGCTACTTCGAACTGAGCCCGATGGGTACAGCCACGATTTTAAGACGAAAAGATTTTTGCAACGTTTAGTTTCTACGTGCACATCTGCAGCTCTGCTACATCGTCTGTGATTGGATGATTTTACTCTCACTTGCCTTGGCAAATACAGACGTACAGAGTCACAATAATCTTATTATGATTGGTGCAGTCAAATGAGAAACGGGTCTGAACAAAGACACGCTGCCAATAACCATGAAGCAAAGATTCCGATGTGCACGTGAGACACTGAAACAGCGTGGGTCAAAAATATTTTCGTAGCCCTAGCAATGGGTCGTAACGCGGAGCGGGTCATTTCTTGTGGTTGATCCAAAATTAAAAAAAAAAAAAAAAAAAAAAAAAAAAAAAAAAAAAAAAAAAAAAAAAAAAAAAAAAAAAAAAAAAAAAAAAAAAAAAAAAAAAAAAAAAAAAAAAAAAAAAACATAGGTGCAGGACATATAAAAAACAGTTTAAAATGTGCGCGACCAGAAGCCGTGTGCAAAATTTATTCACAACTGAATTCTTACTTAGACTGAAATTTTCGTTAATGTATGGAATACAACCGAAGGACATTTAAACATATTTAAAATAGAATTATATAAGCAAGGGCGCGGTCTATCGCAATTTTCATCACCATTTTTTTATTTTTTATTTGTGCCATATTTTTTTTCTTATTTTAGACATAAAATGTGACAAAATTTGGCTCTTATGAAATTTTTTTTATCTCTCATAGTTTTCGCGTAATGGCTTGTTAAAGTCATATTTTGCATGTTTCCGTTTCAACGACTACACTAAAACCAACTAATATACCAAACTCAAAAAAATCACAGTGGATAAAGACATTCCAGGCTACAGTAACATGCTCATAAAATTAAAGAATAAAAATTATTTGAATTTTTAAAAAATGCTGACGCTGAAAATAAAAATTTTAAAAATTCAATACGTTAGTTTTTGTACAAACGACCTATGCCCTATACTTACCGTTATGTTATCAATTGTGAACTCACTTAATGCGCACGAAGATCGACCTATTCGGGCCGTCTGACTCACACTGAGGGTTGAAGTCCACCGCCCCTGCGATTTGAACTCGCGAACCTCAACTACGATTCATCGCACGCTGCATATATTCGAGGACGGCGAATCGAGTGGAAATAACATCCACCCAATCTAACTCCTCCTCCCCTATTTAATTATCCCCCCTTCATTTTTATAAGTAAGTATCTTTCGTCTATTTTATTCACGCCAGTTCCCTTTTCTCCACCTCGCGACGGAAGCTGGGATCACGACCCGACCGTAAAAAAAAGTGTACATGCGTGTGAAAGAGAGACACTCGGGAGAAACAGCAATAAGGAGAAGTGAGGCAAGGAGGAAAGGAGAGTAAAAAAAAAATGTTTTTTTTTTTTCGTATTAAAATTCTTTCCCCGGGGAGATTCGCCGCCGGTCCATTTGCTGCCGTCCCTCCGGCCGCGGGGAAGTCACGACCCCTGCGAGGCGTCAGCTACTACCTGTCTTGACGAAGCTCGACCGGCCGCCCTTGCCACCGCGCGACACTGCGATCTAACTTTCTCAGGACGGCTAGTACCGTCTGTGCCGCATAACCTCAATCCTCGGGAATGCTCGGGGACTTTCGTTCATCCTCGGCGATTGAGCCAGACAATATAAACCCCTTCCCCATCATTTTTAACATCAGGTTAATTTAAGTTCATGTGAATGTAGGTTAGTTTGTAATCATTTAGGTTTGTTTATGATAGTTAAGGTTAATTTAGATTTTTATGTTAGGTTAGTTAAAATTATTATTTTATGTTAGTTCACAGTAGTTTAGTTAAGTTATTGTTAGCTTAAGTTCGTTTATGTGAGCTATGTTAGTTTTAGTTTTGATTTATGTTAGTTTAGGCTAGATAACGTTAATTTCGAATAGTTTAAGATTTTTAGGTTAGATTGTGTTAGCCTAGTTTAGGTTAGTGTAAGTTACTTCAGGTTTGTTTAAGTTATTTAAAGTTAGTTTGTTCATCTTAGTGTACGTTGGTTAATGTTAGTTTAGGTTAGTATAAGTATGTTTGTATTTTTTGTTTGTTTATGTTAGTTTAATTCAGTTTAGGTTATTTCATTAATTCGTAATAGTTTAGGTATGTTTGTGTTAGTTTAGGTTTGTGAATGTTAGTTTAGGCTTGTTTATGTTAGTTTGTGTTATTTGAAGTTTTTAATGTTAGTTTACATTTTAAGGTTAGTTTAGTTTAGATTTGTTTAAGTTACTGGTATTAGTTTAATGTGTCAAAAACACTTTGCGCCGAAGGACGATTTTGTTAGGTTAAGAAACTTCAATAAACATGATAAACGAATGCTGCCGAGTATTTCCGAGTTAAAACGACTCAGACTCTGGTCAGGACGGATAGTAGCGATGCCTCGCCATCCACGCGTATTGTCGAATCATCCAGGTTAACGAGACGATTTGATAGAAGAGGGGTGGTACCTCCTCCGCGGACCTCTATGCGACCCCTCCCCCAATTCTCCTATTTCCCCTCTCTTCTTCCTCCAACATCAACCTTCTTATCCTCCCACAATCCACCTTCTTCGTCAGTGCCTCTCTCTCTCTCTCTCTCTCTCTCTCGTTTTTTTTTTTTCTCAACAGCACTTTAATAGCACGCCGTAACCCTGCAGCTTCTCAACTCGACGCGCGAGAAAATAAATATAATAAAAGTCCTCAATATATCTACCGATGATTCACGAGAATTCGCCCCTCCTCCTTTGTACACAATCACGTCGCACGCCGACACACTACTAAGGATTCTCTCGAGAGGAAAACTGCTGCTGATTCGCAGTTCATTAGGCATTTTTGAAGTCAACGTTCGAACGTGGAATTCCCGGTCGTAATCAAATACCTACTTCACTGAAGCATTCCTTGGAGTGTAACCATTCGAACCGGGAGAAATATTCTGCGTGTTTAAGCCGAATTTGAGTAATTTGTAAATCTGCTTTTTTACGGCTTGAAAAAAATGTCCTTTTTTCCACAGCATGTTTATATATTAGCTTTTGTTTCCAGGAACCCAATGAGCGATTTTTATTGCCATTTCACTCGGACACTTATGATAATATTTTGGTATATAAATAAGACATTATTCTTATTTTCTTATCCGAACACTTAAGACATTTAATAATTTTATTTGTGGGACAAGCGGAACTTCGAAATTGTTTGAGTAAAATTATGGAGGTACCATATTGTTTCAGTAAAATCATGGAGGTATCTTACGTTGAGAAAATAAACGATGATAACAATTTATTTCACTGTACAGCGCGCATGTTCGTTCATGGTATCGAGGAGTTGTCTATTTATATAAATAGCCTCTTTATCTCTGTTTATTTGCATTTCTTTGGCATTAGTAAAACAATAAAGAATTCAAAATAAAATTTGTATAAAACATGAAACTTTCTTGAAAAATAAGACCTTATAATTTGAAAATAATTAACTAATTTATAACACAACACAATAACAACTTATGTGGATAGTTAACTACTAAGTATGAGAAAAGAAACATTTGTTTATTTTGTACAAATTAATTACGTAGCTAGACAATACATTTTTGAAGTCGGTGCCAAGAAAACGTAAAAACCTATATTAATTAATGTATTTTCTATAAATATATAAATAATTGTTACTTTCATTTTATTGTCAGTTAATAGTTAGTACCTTATAGTAGGTTTCAGATTTCAGAATAGCTTTTCCCATAGATAATCGCTTGGCACCTATTTTGTACAGCAAATGTTATTAATTTTATAGATAGTAGTTACCCACCTTATATACACAGTCATTGTGTTGAGTTACATAATTGAGTTGCTCATTTTCAAAATGAACACACGTCCATTTACCTAAAATTTTTGGGGAAGGACGAAAAACATTATTGCATGTCATAACCACACAAATCCCTTTGGAAATACATTTGTTACATTCAGGTTGCTACCTGTTACAGTATGCATAAAGATAACTGCCGTAACATCACCAGAGTTGATATAATTCACAAAAATTAATTGGACTAGGGACAATTTTAAGCTATTGACATTTTGCAAACAATACAAATGGACAAGACCCCTTTTTTTGTCAAATACATTATTTGCGTCCATAATTCACTAAACTAAATGGCAATTACTGTCAAAGCAACACAAAATAAATTAAGTGTTATACTAAAATGAGTTTGACATTTAAGTCAGACAAAATATTTGAGCACAATAATTACATGTAAAAATAAACAATTAGTTCTTGATAACAAATCACAGCATATGTGGATAGCGTGTTTTACCAATTGGTTTGTGGACATACGCCATTGCTCATGTTTAGCTGATCAAACCTGTGTTGAATGACAAAGCACGAAAACGAGCAAGAAGAAACACATATAAAACACACACAAAAATAGAAAAAAAAAGCAATCCCAAAGGAATTTTGTCAGATTTTTTCTTTCAAAATAATTGTTATATTAGACAACAAAGAATTCTAGAGACAGAATTCAGTCGAATATGGACACAACACTCAGACACAAAGACAGACACAAATATAGAACCAGGTACCCTATGTGAAAAAAGATGGAAATAGACAAATAAACAGTGAACAGTGTACAACAAACACAAGACAATAGGCAACACATACTCAAGTCCCGAGCATTTATCTACTAGCTGCTACTCAGTGGAACAGCAGGCAATGAACGAATAGGCAGGGCTTGAGTATGCGTAGGATATTTGATACTAACATGAAGGTCATTGAATTCGCGAAATTTCACCATCTCTACTCATCGTAAGTACCGTACTGACCAAACAAACTGGTCCAGTCGAGTTGAATGGCGCACAATCTTTTATAAGCGAGGTAGTATCAGCACGTATTTTCCCTCATTGCTGTAAAGCAGCGTGTGGAATGTGGGTGTTCAACTGCGATAAAATCATAATTTTATATTTTTATGAAATTTTGTTAGTTTTGTAGACGATACTTGTGAGTACATTGTACTCTTACGAAACAATTTTAACTCCCATAGTTTTCTCATAACGGTGCGTCAAAGTCAAAATTTGCATGTTCTGCTGCCATGCAAATAGTGAAAACCAATTGACCTACTTAAGCAAAATAATTCACTGTGAACTTACATCCCATGAGCTATGCAATGAAACATTAAAAAACCCGCAACGTAATATTTTTAATTGAAAAAAAAATCGCAAAATAAAAGAAAACGTAGCAAATTTTGCAATTTTTTTTTAAATACAAAAACAGTTCGCGGGATTTTTCTCAAATGTTTTATTACGTTGCCCATAGTATGCTATTTTACAGTGAATTATTTCACGTTTTTTCATACGAATATAAAATTATGACTTTATCGCACTCGAAAAGCCTTAAGCGAAGCCTCCGCTATGACATTCCCCATCTGTATGCTTGGGTATTCTGTGGTAACACAGTGGTCTTTCTCAGCCGAGAGTGCGTTACGGGCTCGACAAGGAGGGACGCAGTTTCGCAGCTTCAGACGAAACCTGCTTGTTATTCATAACTGCGCCCGACTGGACAGTGATTCTCACCGTGCGAAAGTAAACAGTCACTGACGCCACATCGAGGTAAATACAGCAAACAAGAAGAATGTGTCCAGTTCCCTTTGTGCAAGAGTGGCACATGGAGCTCTGTAGGCAAGCGATTGCGAAAATAAATCCCTGGAAAGAACAGACGTGACAAAATATAAACACCAAAAAAAAAAAATTCGTGTTTCATTTCTAGTACAAACTAGAATTCAATCAACTTAAGTTTGTGTCCCTTTTACAATATTGGTAGAGACAGGAAAATTTCACGAATTCGATGACCTGCATATATTATATGCATGCTCAAGCTCCGGCCATTTGTCAACTAGTTGCTACTCAGTGGAACAACAGACAATGAACGAGTGGAACAACAGACAATGAACGAATAGACAGGGCTTGAGCAAGGAGCATATAAAGGACAGAGTTGGCACTCCCAGGTAGCCTCGTGTCTTATTTTCTGGGCCGTTTTGGCATCACTAACGATTATATGTTGCCAACCACGCAGCTCGAAATCATACTGGAAATCGCCTGCTTAGTTATATATTTATATAATAAAACTCTATCAAAGAAAACAAATAAAATACAATTTTTTTTTTGCTACACCATGTAAACTTAAGATGCTGGTTTTCTTTATTTACGAATATTTTCAGTTTAATAATGTTTAAAGAGAATTTAGTTTTGTCCCTGCAAAGCAACATCGTTAGCTGCGTAGGTAACCCTATTTATTATTATTTTTTTTTTAATTTTAATAATGCAGGACATTTATTGGGAACTTTAGATGTATACACATGTATATGCAAGTAATTTATTCGAACATATCAACTGTGGTATGAGTTTGTAAAATATTAATGGGGAAATGTTTTGGTTGTGGTGTCCGCAACAAGGCACTCAAAATTTTACTACACACATTTTTCTTAAGCTGTACATTCAATACGTCGCACAAATATAGCAATGAACGGCACTCGGGACAGGGACGTCATTTGGGTCTACATTGGGGGGGGGGGCAAATGCTCCCCCCCTGGATTTAGAATTTTATGTGTATAAATATATTTTTGTATTTTTAAATGAAAATAATGCTAACTTAAGGACATAAAACTGAAGTTGTATTTTTAAAGTATCTCATTTATACATGCTTAATTAATTAAAAAGATGCAACAAAGTCACTGTCGCCAGAAAACAAAATCTTGCCCCCCCCCCCCCCTAGAAAAACCTGAAATGACGCCCCTGACTCGGGATACGTAAAACACTAAACTCCCGCCTTCAAAATCATATTTCAAAGAAATTACAACTTGAAGATCACAGCTTCTTACAACACGCACGTGGTACGGACAAAAACCAATAAAACTGAACGATCAGGTTGACAAACCCAACGAGTTAAAACTTCCATCAAGCTAAATTTTTAAATGTAAACTGTCTGTTACTTTATAACGTTACTATTTCACACTTATATTTATAAATGTAACACAATCGTGCACATTAATTATAGAAACTTTGCCAAATATATTTTTTCAATTCATTTTGTTGTATTTTTCGGTGCCATCACAAAGTTGGTAATACACAATCGTTAGTGTTCAAATAAGAGGTCGTAGGCCCTATCTAGTGTCACCTCCCTGGGCATGAGTATGCATTGGACAACGGATTCTAACATGCAGGTCGTTTAATTCGCGAAATTGTCCTGTCTCAAATATAGGCCCTTAACCGCCCGGAGAGTGTTGAGCCAGAAACAAAAAGGCAACTGAATACAGAACCAATCATCTTGTATCACTGCGTCAGATAACAGCCAACGAACAGCTGTTGTTTGCTTGAATACACTGGCGTTCGTGGAACTAGCCAAGAGGTCACTGAACCCGCGAAAATTTTTCCAGTCTCTACACGTAGGAAACATTTGTGAATAGAGTAGAACAGCCTTTTTGTCTGTGATGATCTGTTGTCGCTTGCTGGCACACAAGACTTCACCGATCTATACATACTTGAACACAACCTGCTATTTTCATCGCCTGCTGAAATGTTGTTATTCACAGAGCAACGATTTTGTGGCGAAAAATTTTGCTCCACTTTGTTTCGATGCCTTATGTGCACATTCGTTCAGCTTACCAGAAGATTACTGGCATTCGCTTGTACGGAGTGCTGTTACTCTACTTGACTGAGCCAATAGTAATCCCGATATTGTAATTTTTTTGCCTGCTATTTGTCTCCAGGCAGTTACGTTGTATCAGACATGCATCACCCATTCATATATGTTGCAAATAAGTACATATTTTGTTAGGGTATGTTGCTACATAATATTTTCACGATACATCACCATCTCTCTCTCTCTCTCTCTCTATAAATATATATATATATATAAAATTGTTGTTATAAATATTGACTTTATGGGACTAAAATATTTTTATATGACAGTTTAGAATCTTAAATAGTTAAGCATGTTTTACTGATACATACTGTTGCGTGTTGGCCGGGCAGCAGGCACATTACATCATGCTGGGTGGTCAGCCCTGTGAGTCAACCAGTGATGTCATGGGTTTTCGCAGCTATGTCGCATCTCCCGAGAGACGTCACTGGGTTTCCCCGATGACGCCAGTGCGAATACGTGACTATCAACAAGTACGACCGAAGTAATGTCTATTTTTAGACGTCAGATCACCGTATTTCGTCAGCCATTGACGTCATTGAAGGGGCTGTATAAAAGCATCGGAACTGCGCAACATGAGTCAGTCTAGTATTGCAGAGTCTGGAAGAGAGTCGGGAAGAGTCAGTCTTGTGCAGTCTTGTGATAGTGAAGATGAAGTGAGACCGAGAGTGGTGTGAGGCAGCGAGCGCCCCTAGGGGCGGTGTTGCCACTGGGGTGGCGATGGACGTCGTGAGAAGTGACTGGCCGAGAGGCGACGCTGACGGCGTCGAGGCTTATGTAACATCGGCGGAGCTGACGAGGTGTGACATCACGAGGATGGCAGCACGGCAGCTGTGGTCGGTGTCGAGGCTGAGTAGCATCAGCGCCCTGCAGAAGGGACAGACAACACTGAGCTGACGAGATGTTGCGTCTCGAGGATGGCAACACGACAGCTGTTGTTGGTGTCGAGGCTGTGCGACGCCAGCGGGTTGAAGGAAGGACGAACAACACTTGTGGTGTTGTGTTGGAGTGCTGCAGAGGCGGTGAGCTGTGAAGAGCAACACTGACGGTGTTGTGTCGAGGAGGGCAGTAACTGGCTACTTGAGGAGACTGATTCAAGAGCAGGAGTGCTTCGAGAGTTCGCTATTGGTCCTGCTCGGAGGAGGTGCTAAGCTTGTGCAGAGAGGCTGGTGAGGGCATCTTGGTGATGTCAGGAAGACGTCTTGGTGACGTCGGAGTCTACTGCGAGGCTACAGGCACATACCTTCGGAGCGGTACTATGGGTGAGACAAGAGGGCTTCTGTTGCGGGTCGACAGGTGAAGTAGAGGTGTGCGACGGTAGTCGAACCGAAGACCTCAAGAGTGAAGACAGTGGTGCACTCTGGGTGCTGCACTGTACATGGTGAGCCATC
>PNEQ01121883.1:0-18346 GCA_003012365.1 Medauroidea extradentata | reverse complement strand
ATACATTGTCATTATTTGAGAGTAACTGTTGATTGGATATATGACTGAACTTTTATTGTGATTTGTAGACTTTAATTGATTAATGGTAAATATTCTTGTGCTTTAATTGTCAAAGTTAATTAACGTTCTGTAGAACAGCAATAAAGGTGTGCGTAATTTATTGTGTTGTGAGAGTTATAGTTGATTGCTGTTTTGTGTATTTTGTAGCTTTGTCAGCTATTAAATCCAGTACTTGATTTAACTCTTTTATTTATAATTTAAGACCTCTGTCCCAAAAGAACTCATGGGAATAGACCCACACGTAAAGTTTGTGGGCTCCTCAAACTTGTAACAATACAGATAACGAAAAAAATCTGGGAAAACATATTGCGCCATTGAAACCATCGTAGCATCCTGCGCCTTGCATTATTGTACGACGGTAATGTGACATGGTCTAGCTGTTTACAGACAACCAACAAACGTCCAGTACGGGTGCACCAGAATTATGATTGGCTCTGTCAACTTGGGGCTCAACAGTAACGAAGGAAGAGCGTCGTGGGTCTCGACCCAGGACCATTCTGGCGAGCCGATAGCGGTTGAAAGGCTTGAAGGAGACAGACCTCGATTCCCTCGATACATTGCATTATATCGCCACACTTCAGTGCAGGGGAAGAGTCGTTGAGGCCCTTGTCTTGTGCAACTACTGACCTGATTGCCCTGTCATCATCGTCGTTAGTCCGTCACCCAGGCGAGGCTCTCGGTAATCATAACGCTAGGAAACGTTTTACAATGCCTGTTTTAAGTTGTTCAGTTTAATTTTTCAGTACCTTGAATAATTCGAAAACTATCTCACGTAAGATATGATATCGCATTAAATAGCTACAATTTTACACTTAATTAATATCGTAAACAGGAAAACAATGTAATAAATGTCTTAAGTAGATCAACAGTTTCTGAAGTAACTTCAACTTCCCGAACCAATTCGTTAATGTGAATGTACCTAAGTATGAAAAAATAAAACCTTGTCACTTAAGATTTACATGACCCATAAAAAGTGCGTGGTATATAATAATAACGTACATACGTCTGTCGCAAATTTCCCCAGGGGCAACTATTCTCTTTATAGCTACGATGGATCGTATGTCCTTCGTCACGCGTGTCTTTCATATACCGCCCTCCACTACCACACACTCACGACATCCAAGAGCCATTCCCCTCCAAGGAGTGAGCGAGAGATTTTGTTCAGCTTCCAACATCGAGGTCTTTAGCACTTGTAAATTGTAAAACAGTGTACTGTAGTACATACTGTTGTGAAACTGTTGTTGATTGGGTGTTTTACACATTATTTAAAGTGGTTGGCTTGCTGTGGTTAATGTACTATAATTACGGTGACTTTACTCAACATAGTTCAGAATACTGCAAAGATATATCATATAAATAAATAGGAGGGGAGCGACTGTTTAGATAATTACGTTAATGTTCTACTTTATGATGGGTGACCCTTCAAACACCTTAGACTTCACCATAACATGATATGCAGGAGGCTAATGATGTATGTGCTCGGCTATATTCAGTGCTTAAAGCATCAATTCAGAATTGTAAGATTTTCGAAGCCAATCTGCAAAAAAAAAAAAAACGGCAATCCTAAACAACAATTTTTCTCAATTAACGTATATCTGAAGAACAATCTCTGACGCCGAAATCTTGTACATTTAATTGCGGCGTAAGAGAACTGGCTTAACAAATTCATCATTCTCGATTAATGTTTGCTCATAAAGTCGGCAAATATATTTATCAAGGGTTACTGTTTTGCTGTTTATTCTATATTGACTTTCAAAAAGCGTAGGCCTAGATCTGAATTGAAGAATTAAGCTCTTATTTATCTACTACGCCCTCTTAATATGGATCGAGAAACGAATTTTGTACCATCGTGTTTCAGTGTCTTTCGTGCACATCTGCAGCACTGCTGCATAGTTATTGGTAATAAGGTTACTCATGGCCATCTTTAGTAGAAGGCCTGAGTCTTGAACGTGGCAACGCTGCATCGAAGGCCTACTGCCGGTCGCTCATTGGCTGCCCTAGTCAGTGTAGACGTGTACACGTCACTAAAGCTGCATCTAGACACGTTACAGAGACTAGGGTGGTCAAGAAGTGACAAGCAGCAGGCCCCAGATACAGTGTTGCCACGTTCAAGACTCCGGCCTTCTACTAAAGACGGCCATGGGTTACCGTAGCACCACACGTCTGTGATTTATTGTTTGGGGCCCAAAACTCTGAGATACATAAACATTCAATCATTTAACATAAATAAGAGCTGCAGATGTGTACATAAGGCACTGAAAAAAGTTGGAGGAAAATTCTTTTCGTGAAAATCATACGTCCCTAACCATTAAACATCGCATCACAGGGAAGAAAAACGTATGCTCGACCAATACTTTAACCGTTCCGGTAGAAATCGAGAGCCCAATTAAAAATATTAACTCTAGCGGTAGGTAGTAACCAAACGCTCAGTAATTTAAGTCTGGATACTCCGTGAAAGAGCAGCTTTAACAATTTAAACGGCATTGCTTCGGACGATTAAATCGATCCAACCACGGCCGTTACATGCTTCTCGTAGCCGTAGCATTTCTCAGACGACCGGAAACGTGATGAACATTTAGCACCGTATATTCGTTCGTTGTCGGGGCTTGAGTGTACATAGTACAATGCATTCTAACATGCAGGTTATTTAACTCGGGAAATATTCTTCTTGCTACTTATGTGTCCAGAAGACGGTTACTAAAAAGTACGTTTAGAATTAGCATATCGAAATTCTTATTTTCCCAACCAAGCAGCAACACGCAATTTACACTAACAGAAAGTTGGCTACCAATTGATACAATACTAGAACCTAGCGAACAGACATATTTCTCTGCAATAAAGCACTACTTTTACTGATTCCCGCCTAAAGACTGTTACAAATATTTAGTGTATTCACACTCTCGGAATATATATATAAGCAATGGAAATGGAAACTTCCGTTCAAATATGTAACACTTCCTATTATCTGTTCATATATACATAAGTGGGTGCGCAGAAAGGTTTTTGAATAAACCGGTGTTAGCTGGCGCTATGCACAACATGCACCTACCTAGCCAGGCGACATCCTTAAAATTGCTAACATTACATCCGTTAAGTTGTACGTCGTTAATATGGCCAAAGACTTTCGTGCAAGGAATTGTGTATCAATTTGTTTCAATGCTTTACGTACACATCTGCAGATCTGCGTTATGATAAGTGCATGTACGTTAGAGCTCTGAGTGTCTTAGGGCTCTACCCGCAAATCACAGACGTGTGGTGTCACAGTAACTTATTCTGATTGGAACAGTCAAACGAGTGACACCAATGCACCAAAAATAATCTGCCTATAACGTTTTATCAAAATCAGTGACTCTATTCATAATAGCGTTTATCACAAATATATAAAAAAAAGCAAGTACTCACAGAATAGAAAAAAAATTAACTTTTTTTCAATTTAGTTCCTTCCATTTCAGATAACTTCAATGAATTTCGACATTCCTAGGAAATTTACTATTTATATGTTACGCATGTTTGATGTAATGTCAGTTAACAATTTTGGTTCCAAAATAAAAGTTACGTGCCGTAGCATCGTATCCACAGCAAATCTGGTCATGCGTTGTGAATAACATTAAATCATATAATCAGTACGTGCCATTGGATTTGTTAAAATTTACTGAAATCATCTAAATAGAGAATGGCCTTAGCGAGCCTTGATGTATACGTCTGGGTCACGGTCACGTAGAAGAACAGGTCTGGACACTTGTCTATCTACCAATGTATTTTGCTTGACCCCCTTGTTGTTTGGCTGTAGTTCGTCAAGTTACCGAGAATGCTGTACTTTCTGGTGCTGTAATTCGGGCGGTCGGACTCAAACTCCGCCCACTTTTTTCCATTGTTATATTTATAAAGTAAATAAAGACTGTTGGAGCTTTTTCTTAAATTTGTGAGCGTAGGAAGTATTTCATAAATTGACTAAAAATACGTTTTGATAAATTGTTTATCATAGTGGAAAGGAAGTGGGCGGAGTTTAGTCCGACCGCCCTAACTGAAGCGCCAATGAAAGATAATATTCTCGGTAACTTGGTGAACTACAGCCAAACAACAAGGGGGTCAAATATCCAGGCGAGTGTCCAGAACTGTTCTTCTACGACCGTGGTTTGGGTACACGTATTCCAAGCGTTCGAGACCATAGAATATTTAGGTTGGCCTGAACAGAAGTTAAATAGCCAGGAGAACTGCGAACACGCGCATCACGCCTCATCTAACCTCTAGGAGCAAGTCACTGAGCTAGCGTACAGATTTCTGGACGAAAACTCGCCTCTATGAGACATCCAGTGGTGACCCTATTATATGACGTAATATTAATCAAAAATGTGTATTATACACGCTTATGCTGTTTGAAATATTCTGCACCGAAATTTTCATGTCTTAATAACGAACCGCAGAAACATATGTTTTCGACATTTTTAAAAACGTACAGATAGACTTAACAAATGACTAGAGACATGCAAAATTAGAGTTATTTCTTGCCACCAGGCTACACTCCAAATGGTTATATACTCGTCAAACTTCCTCCATAGGCAAAAATTGCCGTGGTCTGCCGGGTAAGATGCATTTGATCAATAATTAAAAGTTGCTTGTTTGAGTGACCAACCTCCCGTACAGCGATCACACACGTAGCTGACGTCACATAGAGACTACGGCCAGTGTAATATCACATGGTAATTGTGTGTATAGGACTGCTAAGTCTAGTCTATTATCTAATAATAACGCAAGTATTGCAGGCCTCTACATATGACTCAGAAGCAGAAATGGGTGTACAGGCATATCAGTCTTTGAGTCTTAGAGCTAATAATTAAGGACGTTGGACCCGTAAAAATTCAAAATTTTATATTTGTGCCAAACACTGTTCAACTTTTACACATAAGATAACACGTCATCCCCCCCCCCAAAAAAAATAGGTCCCATAGTTTTAGCATAATCGCCTATCAAAGTCGCAAAATGGCAGTTGCGGTGTAGCCAAAATAATAAAAAATAATTAACTTGCAGAAACAAGATAATTCATATTAGTTCTTAATGATATGAGCTACTTCAAGACACTTTTGTGAACACAAAGCGATAACGTTTTGTATTTTTAAAAAATTTATGAAAATGAGGAAATTTTTCATAACTTTGACTTTCGGCTACAAATGAAAATTTCAAAACTAACTTTTGTCAACCATGTCATAAAATGTATTGATACACTTACTATCAGTTACTGTAATTTTGAATTTATTAGTTAGTTACTTTTTTTGATTTTGGCTACACCGCAATGGCCAATTTGTGACTTTGACTAGCGATTATGCAAAAACTATGGGGCCTAATTTTTTTTATTTGGGGAAATAACATTTTATCTGATGTGCGAAAGTTGAACAGTGTTTGGCACAAATATAAAAAAATGAAATTTTACTAGTCCAACGCCCTTAAGAGACCTGAAAAATTCGCTTCGCTAGAATTGGAACAACTGTAAAGTTGATGTCACATTTGCAACTGGCTCTTGACTTACTTTACATCTCATGGAAGTCGTTGAGCCAATGAGAGAATGTAACTAAATGTAGACCTATTCCACTGTGTTATAGAGTAGCCATTGATCAGCTGTTGTCTTCTTTGAGTGTACACAGATATTCTTGGAGGCTATCCTACAGGCCATTGAACCTACGAATTTTTCCTATCTCTACTAATGATTTTTTGTGAAAATAATTTCCCAACAATATGCTGCAATGCATGTGTGTACATCTGCAGATTGGCTTTACAGTCATTGATTGGCTGTTTTTAACTCTCGAAGAGCTACCCGCAAATCACAGACATGTGGTTTCGCAGTAACCTTGTTCTGATTGGCACAGTAAAGTGAGCGATGCCTCTGCTTTAACGAATCCTGCCAACAACCATGAAGCAAATCTGCAGAAGTGCATGTAAGCCACTGAAACAAATTATTGAAAAATTCTTTCCTCAAAGCATCACTGGTTGCAGCTACTCTTGAGAAAACGTTTCTTACGCACGGTAAATAGTTTTAGTATAATCCTGTAACGGTCTAAGTTCTACTACAGGTCGCTCACGACAAAGTGAGCACTGCATTAAGTTTCCTTTTGGCCGTTTCGCTGTTACCTTTACTATTTTTATTACGAAATCTTCCTTGTAACTAAAAACCGGTGTAAACGTTTCAACACTCTTAAAAGAACATTATATTGGCCCGATAAAACACATTTTTAATTAATTACAAATTCTTCATGGTTATTGGCAGCGTGTCTCTGTGAAGAGCCATATATCATTTGACTAAACCAATTACAATAACGTTCCTGCAACACCACACGTCTTGTGATTTGCCAGCAGAATGCCATGAGTTAAAATATCCAATCATTGACCACGAAGCAGAATTGTAGATTTGCACGTAAGGCACCGGAACTTAAAGAGGCAAAAATTTTTTCGCGAAAATCAACGGTCCCTACCTATAAACTGTTTGTAGGTTTTCGGACATACTCCATTACGATGCAGATGTCTGTCCAAAAAAAAACTACATCTATTTATAGACTCCCATTACACAGTTCTTTCAAAGATCGTTACTGAGCTGTTCGTGCTGTTCGACGGTTTGAACAGAGGGCCACATTAAATGACCCCTGCATTTCAAGAGTTTCGTAACATAAATGCGCTTGTCAGACTGACGGTTGACCTGTACTTCAGCGGTTAAGGTCAACGTTGTGTCGCAACTTAATTATTTATGACGAATAGTATTCATTTGTTTTTGTGTCGTAATACGTTCACAAACAAGCCACTCAGATGATCCATTATTTTCACAAGTACATGACAGTTCAAGAGCTGCAGTTGTGGGTAATCATGCCTTGGTGTCCTTGGCAGGATTATAAGCCACTCACCATAATGTGAGCACTTACAAAGACCTTCTTGACTGACATCAACGTCGTAAAACATATTTTATTGCTGCTTCAATAACTTTTTTAAAATATGTTCCATCACTTGTAGACATGTTGGTATATCGGGAAAATTATTTGTGGCAACATACCCTTGAAAACGCTGTAGTTTTTTGTAGCATATATGATATGACTGGGTGATGTACGCCTGCTACAAGGTATCTGTCTGCCGACCAATATCAGCCATCAAATATTACAATATCGGGATTCTTATTGGCTAAGTCAAATAGTGTAACAACCCCATGTACAAGAGAAAGCCAGTAATCTTCACATAATCTGAACGTGCGTTGAAATCCAGCAAACAGTCAAGTTTTCCAGCGATAAACCATTATCTCTAATCATTAGGGATCTAAAAATTTCACTTCCTCTTTCATGCACGAGCAGGGATTCAAACGACAGAAAACTTGTGTCAGTTTATAATTGGCTCTTGACGTATTTGACACCTCTTGGAGGGCACTGAACCAATAATATAGAAGCAACTAAATGCAGATGTAATCATTTTTTATCACTGTCTCAGCGAACAGCCAATGAACAGCTTCTGTTTCTTGAGAACACAGATGTTCTTAGATATAGGTAATCAAAAATGAAACGGTGATACTCCTCTTTTTATTATTAATGATCTTATTAATAAATATTCTCTTGTTGTTCGATTAAGATTATAATTATGTGTAGATGCTTAGTAGTTAGGTCCAAAGGCTCCTGAGGCTCCGGTTTCTGGTTCAATAATTTTGGCTGGGGTATTATTGAAGTTAATTGGATTATAGGTCAGTGCACTCATGAATTGTTTATTCGTTTTATTTTTTTTTAGTTATGTAATATTTTGTGTGTTCACTTAGTCTACTTGTACACTAGCATCCAAGAATATATATGTACTCAAGCAGAAAACATTTGCCCAGTGGCTGCCCACTGACACGGCGATACTATACAACTGGGCCTGCAGTTAGTTGTTTAATTATTATCGCTTTGTGTCCTCCGTGAGATGCCAAGTAAGTTAAGAGCCAATTGTGGATGTGACACGTTCTTCTATTGGTTAGGATTTCAGACTGAATCCAAAAGAAAATGTTAATTATTCATGTCTTCACTAATTACACTAAAATAAACGTATTGTTGACGTTGCAGTACACCCTAAATCTGAATTAGTGAATATTCTCGGATTCACGCCGATGGCTGGAGCAGTTTCAAAAAATCGAATCAGTGAGAAACCACTGTGAAATCGGTGACTATTAACTGATTCCGATAAAGAGTGCCAACATTCTACAAGTTAATTAGTGAATGTCCACAGATTTTCCAGTAATATTTCTCTGATTTAATAAGTGAAAACTGTTCTTTGAAAACAACTGGGAATAACGGTGAATATTCACTGATTCACTTGTGAGATGTTGGCACTCTTAAAAGCAATCAATGAATATTCACTAATTCCGCAGCTAAATATTTTCAATTATTCAAATTGATGAAACTGCTCCATCAATCAGCGTGAATATGTGAATATTCACTAATTCAGATTTAGAGTGTACTTCTGTTAAAATAGGGACAGTAATCAAGTTCCGTTGCAGGTACTATCTAAATTGTGCCTACAACAAACATTTTTTATGTAAAAATAACAGTATGTTCTGTAAAAAGAAAGATCCTCTTTGCATGTTATACAGAATATGTTGTTGTAGGAACAATGTAGGTAGTACCAAACATCGAATTGGATTGCTATGCCTATTTTAACAGAAGTACTGCACCGTTAACAATGAATTTCTTTAGTGTATCATAGTTAAGTATAAGGAAATACAGGAACAAACAGAAAATAACTATTTCTCTTGATCTTGAAAAGTAATACACCGCTCTTTGCACGTGCAAAGACAACTCCTGATGCACGACAGAAATTTCAAACTAACCCACCGCCCCACACAATATCTTACGCTTCCGAACGTTGTCGCTAACAAGCTTGTAATCATGGAGTTAAGATTACACACAATTGGGTCTGTATTTAGTTGTGTGTTTATTATTGCCTCAGTGTCCTTCAGAAAGTGTCAAAAGTAGGCGAGAAAAAGCCCAGTGAGAGAGTGATGCAAACTTACACTCGTTTGAAATCTAGCTTGTGCCGAAAAGATAACACTAGGGACCGGAAAAATTCAAGTTTTCTGTCAGGTACAAACTATATTTAGATGTTTCTCAGTTTGTGTCGCGTTTGGCACTGGTCCTTGACTTATTCGACACCTTCTGGAGAGGCCAGTCATGTGGTATCACTGCGTCAACGAACAGTCAATGCAGCGGCGTATGGTGGTCGTGTTCCACGGCGTGTAATATAAGCTCCGACTATACGTAGGAACATTGGTTTTTCGTGAAAAGAATTTTGCCCCACTTTGTTTCAGTGCCTTATGTGCACACTTGCAATTATGTTTCATGGTTATTAGCAGCATATCTATATGAAAAGCCGTACATAATTTGTTTGAGCCAATGGACGACTTGAAGTACACGCCCCCTGACGTTACCGCAGGAGTAAAGTACTGTGGGAAACAAAGCTTGTTTACAAACATGCTGATTTGTAGTTGGTAATTGCAGAAAGCAAAAATGTTGCGCATTCATAGATTTGCACGCAAGGGTAAAAAATATTAGTTTCAATTTCATGGTTACGATACGCAAATACATAAGATTAATGTTTACCGAAAAAAAAAACGGCAAATTCCAAACAAATAATCAATTTTCTTGACGTACATCTCATCCGGGACATGTGAAGCCAAACAGCTAAATGAAAGTTATGTTCGGCTGCGGCATCCATGGAGATAGGAATTGTTTCCCACACCTGACTTAAGCTCCGCCTCTTTTCAAGTCGTCCATTACAATAAAGTATCTGCAACACCTCACGGCTGTGATTTGCCGGTAGAATCCCAAGGCTCGAGAGAGTTAAAATATCCAATCACTGACCACGAAGAAGAAATGTAGATGTGCACGTGAAGCACTGAAACAAAATTGTGGCAAAATTATTTTCGCGAAAAACGAGGGTCTATAACTATACGCTTTGATCACGTGGACTCAGTGTGCCTACCTGCCATGTCGAATAAACGTGTGTTGTTTAGAACAAGTTGTATTACTGAATGATACGTTCTTTGCCTCTTGTATGCTACAGGCTCGAAACTCTACGTGACATTGGAGAGTTAATGTTTAAAGCAACCCCATCTCTCATTATCACTATTCTACTGTAGACCCACTCAATAATTCAACAAATATATACATTTATGAATACTAGCAATTTATATTACAAATGGTTTCAAGAAATTTTTTTTTGCTAATTTCCATTAAAAATTGTGAAATTTTTATTGTTTGTTTGTACTCTGTAAATTTATTACACACAGTTTTTGTTATATAGCCTACATAGTATGAATTGTGCTTTTGAGTGTAGTATAGAGTCTAATGGGTCCACAGACAACTCAGTGCTGTGTATTGTCACTGCTGAGCACCGCAGGCCTTGGAACACTACTACGGTACGCCACCGAGCCAATTTGTATCTGTGGTTTGCTTGTGTATAGGCGATTCGGGATAAAGTGAGCACTGAAAAAAGCCCCGATAAAGTTCTATTCTCAGCCATTTCGTATCTTTCCGCGCGTAACGTCTAACGACGGGAAACATTATAACCTCTCTGGACACGTCACTTGGTGGTTGAGCGTGTAAGATAAATTCTACAGTCGGTATAAATCCATACAGTTTGTTAAAACAAAGTTTTATGAATTATATAAAATTCAACAATGTCGATTTCGGATGCCTTTATTTCAATATTGTTGCATTTAAATAAGAAAATACACGGAGCTATATCACGTAATTTTGCTGCCAACCATACAAGCAGTAAAGTAACTAGAATTAATGTTGAATTATACGCAGCAACGACTAGTGATATTTTTCAAAGGTAAAATTTTTAGTGCTCACTTTATCCCGAATGACCTATATACACAGACATTATCGGAAGCTAAGCCTACAGGTCAATGAAACCAGCGAATTTTTCTAAGTGTCTAGATTACACTAATCTTTCAGGTACCTAGAAATAAATATTAAAATCAATTATTTCTCAATGAGTAAATTTAAAAAATGACTTTTGCTAACCAAAATTTATGTACAGTATTTTTTTAAAATAGTACCATGTAAGAATTATTGACATATATTTATTTATTATTCTTAATTCTTACTACGCACTGTAATGTTGCGAGCCCTCAAAATTCTCGTTATTATTTAGCGACAGGCTAGATTTCACAGTCATATACTTACGCAATAACGCACTCTAAAGTTATTTTCTCCAAGCCTTAGTGCCATTACGTGTGCAAATATAGAATCATGGGAACTTATTAACATTGGTTGATGAAGTCAGGCGCGTAGCCAAGATTTGCGTAAGGGAGGGGTTTTGGTCTGGGATTTTTGTGAAGGAACACTGAACACTTCTTTAAAGCCCTCTCCCGGGAAAATTTGGAATATTAACATGCAAGATAGTGCTATCTTAGCTGCTTTCCGATTAAATATTAAATATGCTACTGGTAAAAATAATTTTTATGTGAAATTTTACAAAATTCCGCCTCTTTAAAGCTTTTTTCCATGAAAAATTTGGCTTTTAAGGTGCAAAATAGTTTTAGTAATTAAAAATAATGTACATGTTGCTGGTGAAAATGTTTTCAATTTTTAAATTTTCCACCCCTTTAAAATGGTGGTTCGGGGTCCTCCCCCGAGAAAATTTTGGAATTCAGGGTGCAAAATAGGGCTATTTTTAACGGTTTTCGCACCTAAGTATCGAAATTTCTACAAGTGAATACAACACAGAATTTTTATATGAATGATTTTCGATTTTTCGGGGACTAAGGTGGGGTTCTGACCCCCACAAACACTCCCGTAGCTACGCCCCTGGACAGAGTCCTCCAGGCGTGCCAATCAAACTGTCTTCTGTCAACAGAAGAAGTAAGATGCACACGGTTGCTTGGAGTCAGGCTTCTATAGGTCATTCGGGATAAAGTGAACACTAAAATTTTAACCTTTGAAAAATATCACTAGCCGTTACTGTATATAATTCTACGTAAAGTATAGCTGCCTTACTGCTTGTGTGGTTGGCAGCGAAATTACGCAAAATAGTTCCATGTTTTTTTCCTATTTAAATACAACAATACAGAAACAAAATCAACCGAGATCGACGTAATTGTATTTTATATAATTAATAAACTTATTTTTAATTAAACTGTATCGATTCATACCGACTGCACAATATATCTTGCAAGCGCAAACATCAAGTGCCGTGTCCAGAGATGTTAGAAATGTCCAAATATGTTAGGAAATGTCCTGTCGTTAGCCGTTACGCGCGGAAAGATACAAGTTGGCTGATAATAGAACTTTAGCAGGGCTTTTTTGAGTGCTCACTTTATCCCGAACCACCTATATCAAATAATAACGCGAAATGGACGACTTGAGGTACACGCCCTCTGACGTCACACCGCAGGGGAGATTATTGTGGGGAACAAAGATTGTTTACAAACATGCTGATTTGTTAATTGGTGATGGCAGAAATAATAAATGTTGTGCACTCAAAGACTTGCACGCAAGTGTAAACAATATAAGTTTCATTTCGTGATTAAGATACGCAAATACATAAGATCAATGTTAACCTGAAAAAGCGCCAAATTTCAAACAAATATTCAATTTCCTTTACATACATCTCATCCGGGACATGTGAAGCCAAACGCCTATATGAAGGTTATGTTCGGCTGCGGTATCCATAGAGGTAGGAATTGTATCCCACACCTGACTGGAGCTCTGCCTCATCTCAAGTCGTCGATTTGCGGGTTCATAGTAAATATGTCAGTTGCAAATATTTACTTTACAACAAACTACTAGCTAATGTATACATGTAATGTTTATGTTGTTTTTCTATGAAAACATTCATGATAAGAAACGTTATATGAAACACTATTATTCTTTATATATATATGTGTGTGTGTGTGTGTGTGTGTATGTGTGTGTGTTTATTTATTTTCCATATGAACTTTGTCGCTGCAAGTTAGGAAGGCAGGGAGTCGGTAATCTGCCGGTAAATTGTGTGCGTGGTGCTTGGAGTTTACTACCACCAACAGTATTCACAGAAGAAGAGTTATTAACAACGTCCACAAACCGTAAAAGTCTACAAGCGTAGAAAACATAGGAACGCAGGAACAGAACTAACTCAAGTACCGCAATGTGACGGTAAGTCATTCATCAATCAGTACCTCGAGAGAAACACGCAAGAACGCGACTTGAAGAATAAGAAAATTATCCACGCCACATTGAGGACAACCAGGCGTAAGATCTGCAGACAATCACCAAGTAAGTATGCTTACGGCAAAGACACCGCCACGTATGTATCGCTGCTGTACTTCCACCTATTTTATGCTACGAAGAACACGTTGGCACAGAATATTCTGGAATACAGACGTGAAACAGCCTTTAGGACGGCAAGCTTAGTCGTGAATGCCAGAAAAATGGCTTCGCTGGCCAGCAACATGGCAGAAACGCCTGTATAGTCTGTTCACTTTAAACTGAGCACTCCTCAATACCTATAATATCCGAAAACTGTATTTTATTGGGGTCAAAAGTTGCTAAGTTTTGGAACTGGGGCAACGTTTGGACTGGATTTAACTTCAGTGAAGTTTTCATAATGAAAATATTATAGATGACTGCAAAATAGCTAAAAGAAAAATTTGCGCAGTGCTCACTTCATTGTGATCAGAATCAGAGTAAGGCGGCTACCCTGCTAGCCGGCAACCATGAGGTCGTTGAGGAAATATAGGCATATCTTTACTCAATGGCCAAGCAGATACGGGTCAGTTTTCTTTTAGTTCTACAATGTACCCAATAGAAACGCGAATTGTTAATGTCACTACCAATCACATGACCTTAGTAACAGGAAATTGCTCTACTGATACATTCCTGCAGGCCGTTTACTATCATGTCAAATACCTTATATTGCAATACCGGACACTTCTAGTGTTTAGTATGGGGAAGAATGGAAATCATCCACCTAATGAGAGATTATTGAAACTATTGCATAAAGTAAAATGTGAGTACTGTCCTCTGCACAATTTCGTATGTAAATTTCAGGATATATCAAAGAAATTTACTCTGCAAAGAGACGTGAAATAAAGTGGTAAAAATTGCTAATTACAAGAACTTCTCACTAGGATCGCTAGAAAACAAGAGTTTCCCATGGTCAAAAACAGTATCCGTTATTTGCCACTAACAATGATCTTATTTCACGTCAATAGTTATCATTGAAATGTGTCAATAAATAATGCATTCATTCCCTAACTAAAACAGCATGTATGCAAGCTTTGTAAGCAGAGTCTATTTACCGGATGTAATGAGGCGTGGAAGCATGTTAGCTATAAGGGCCAGACAGCTACGCTTGACGATCAGAGCATCGCCTCTAAACACTAAACTTTCTTGAAGTGTTTTCGTTGCGGTATCTTTTCTGTGGGACTTTTAAGGGTAACTCTCAAGTTTTAAATGTATATAGTAAGTAGTAAAGCGCAGACTTATAGTTTTGCGTATTACGAAACCGGGAAGTGTTTTCAAAATTTACGTCAATATCAGAATCATGTTTCATATAAGCGTGCTCTATACTTAAGCATAGCTTTGAGTGTGTGTTAACTTCGTGTATGACGTATTAGGAATAAATTAAAAATGTTTCCGGTAAAAAAAAGTGGAACATTTCACAACGCTGTTTATAAATTAGATAAATTGAGAAGGAAACTTTATTAGCCACACAAGTACAACTTACCCAGTGGTAAGATTTAATTGTTGCGATACTTACGAAAATGAAATATGCCAGGTTTATAAAGCACAGTATGACTGTCAAATTATGGTTATGAATATGACACTTGTATGTAATGTACTTTACTTTTTAAAAAATAGCCATGCATAATTATTAATGTTTATTAAGAACATACCTGGCTCTGAATGTTAGAAAACATGCCAGAGGCAATATTTCGTGACTCTTCTTCATTCAATAGATCGCAGCTGTTCCTGTCGTGCCCATGTTTTGTATACAACATTACTATGGTTTGGACATGTCTAGTCTTCAATGAAAACACAAATCTGCGTATGGTTTTACAGTTAAATCTGACTGTGTACTCGTATGTATGTCACCAGCCTTACGTAGAAAATACGTTCAACTCATTTTCGTGTTTTTGTAGACATGTCTGGTATTTAAAATTTTCTTCTCAGCCATTATTTTAACAGCGAGATCTTAAACGCTGGTTATGACGATATTAGGTGGATAGCCTACGGAGATGAGAATGAATGCAAAGGCTAGGGAAGCGAGAGCACGTCGAGAAAATCCTGTCCGCGTGCGTCAACGTCCGCCACATTTCCAACTTTCGAAAACTGGGTGTGATGCCACCGAGAATCTAGCTCGAGTCGTCTTGGTGGTATGTTAGGCGAGTGGTTTGCCCACAACAACACATCAGCTACAAGTGCGGAGAAGAAGGGGGGGGGGGAGGAGGGTTAAAAAACAATGCCAAACTAAAGACACAGAAAATGCCAGAAATTATTCTGTAGTAGCGGCCGTGTGTATGTATTTCTACGAATTAATACACTTTATAGTTTCCTCTTACGAAACAATTTTAGCTCGCATAGTTTTCTCGCAGCGGTGCGTGAAAGTCAAATTTCGCAAGTTACGCTGACGTGCAAATAAATAAAACCATTTGACTTATCTTCAGTGCAATAAGTCACAGTTAAATAACATGCCATGGGCAATGCAGCAAAAAAAAAAAAAAAGACTTCCAGTGAACTACGAAATTGCAATTTTTGTCTTGGCATTCAAAATTTTTTTAAAAATTAAAAAAATTAACTGTGGATTTTTAAATTTATTTATTTTGTATTTCATGAGATGTTAGATAACTGTAACCTGTTTTACTTAAGTATGTCAACTGATTTTCACTATTTTCATGGCGGTGTAACAATGAAAATTTTTACTTTTAGGGCGCGACCTACAGCAATTTTCATCACCAATTTTTTTATTATTAATTTGTACCAGATATTTTTTCTTATTGTAGACACAAAATGTGACTGAATGTGGTTCTTATTAAATTTTTTTATCTCTCATAGTTTTCACGTAATGGCTTGTTAAAGTCATATTTTGCATGTTTCCGTTTTAACGACCACACTAAAACCAACTGATATACCAAACTCAAAAAAATCACAGTGGATAAATTCATTACATACTACAGTGTCCTGCTCATAAAAATAAAGAATACGAATTATTTGTATTAAAAAATATTGAATTTTAAAAATTTTTATTTTTAGTTTCAGCATTTTTTTTTCAGTTCAAATAATTTTTATTATTTATTTTTATGAGCATGACATTGTAGACTGCAGTATCTTTATCCACTGTGATTTTTTTGAGTTTGGTATATCAGTTGGTTTTAGTGTGGTCGTTAAAACGGAAACATGCAAAATATGACTTTAACAAGCAATTACGCGAAAACTATGAGAGATAAAAAAATGTAATAAGAACCAAATTTAGTCACATTTTGTGTCTACAATAAGAAAAAAAATATCTGGTACAAATAAATAATTAAAAAAAATGGTGATGAAAATTGCGGTAGGTCGCACCCTAAAAGTAAATTTTTTCATTGTTACACCGCTATGAAAATAGTGAAAATCAGTTATCTAACATCTCATGAAATACAAAATAAATAAATTTAAAATTTCGCAGTAAAATATTTTAATTTTTTTAAAAAATCTTGAATGCCAAGACAAAAATTGCAGTTTCATAGTTAACTGGAAGTCTTTTTTTTTTTTTTGTCACATTGCCCTTGGCATGTTCTTTAAGGGGGATTGATCCCTGTCAGATTGGTTTTACGGTTTTTCTTATAAATCAGGGAATAGACACATTGTTTTGCTTTTTTCGCGCTGACAAGGCATAGTTTATTGTTTCATTCACTTTTTGGAATCCATATGGCATTGTTTCTGTTAATTTTGTGGCCTCTGTAGTCGCTCCCGTAAATAAAGCAATGTTTCCTTTTCAGCTGTTTCCCGTTGCAAAATAATGAATATATTATGGTTCCAGCAATTACAAAAAATCGATTAAGTTTGTATCTATGCCCTGTCCTGACAAAAATTTCGATACATCGACTGGAATAGAAGTTATCGAGAAAGAACAGGTAAATCCAAGATGGTAGGGCTCAATACCCCTTAACTGTGAATTATTGCACTGAAGTTAAGTCAAATGGTTTTCATTATTTGCATGTCAGCGTAACTTGCGAATTTTGACTTTCACGCACCGTTGCGAGAAAACTATGCGAGCTAAAATTGTTTCGTAAGAGGAAACTCTAAAGTGTATTGATTCGTAGAAATACATACACACGGCCGCTACTACAGAATTATTTCTGGCATTTTCTGTGTCTTTAGTTTGGCATTGGTTTTTAACCCCCCCCCCCTCTTCACCGCACTTGTAGCTGATGTGTTGTTGTGGGCAAACCACTCACTTTATCGTGCGTGTAGGCTACTACCTATACAAATATATTGGACAAGTCCTATATGTTACCTAAAATATAATTTTACATTTATGTACAATTATATAATACATTTCAATAATCTTCACTCTTCACATCTATATATTATAACTGTTTAGTCACCATTGGTTGAAACATGTCTTCATTAATCTGAAACAAAAAAGAAATATAAATACATACAAAAGTACGTAAGGGTTTATATGTTTATGATATAAGAGGGCGTGTTAGGTAAACGAGCGCTGAGTTCTTCAAATGAGATCTATACTTTTTGAAAGTCAACATAGAATATCTACGAAACAGCAATCCTTGATAGTTATATTTCCAACTTTACTAATAAACATTTACCCGGTATTATGCATTTGTTAAGCGTGGTCTCTTGCGCCGCAATTAAATGAACGAGATTTCGGCGTCAAAGAATGTTCTTCGGATATACGTTAACCAAGGAAAAAACTATTGTCTGGGATTGCTGTTTTTTATATTTTTGCAAATTGACTACGAGAAACCTACAATTCCAAACTGATGCTTTTATCGCTGAACTATATACTACGCACTCTTAAGCACTACTGAGTAAGACGCATGTACAGCAAACATATCCTTTAAATTCTTTTTGAAGAATTAGGGCCATAGAAAAACAATTCTTGTATATATATATATATATATATATATATATATATATATATATATATATTTTTTTTTTTTTTCAGAGTTTTGTGCCAACATACCCTTGAAAACGCTGTAGTTTCTTGCAACATATATGATTCGGCGATATACCTCTGACACAACGTAGCTGCCTGCAGACCAATACCGGGCATAAAATATTACAATATCGGGATTCTTATC
>PNEQ01121882.1:0-61734 GCA_003012365.1 Medauroidea extradentata | reverse complement strand
ATATATATATATATATATATATATATATATATATATATATATATATATATATATATATATATATACACACACATACACATATATATTTCCTATCTGCCAAGTTACGACATATTTATAAAATCATAGACATACTAGAATACCTTTTCCTAACTTGGTGTATATTTACACGTCTCGTCCACAGTGACGTCCCTAAATACTCCTTCCTGAGACGGCCACGTCTCACTTTTAAAACAGATTTAACCCCTTTTCACCCCCTTAATTATATAATTAAAAAAAAAAACTTTCTTAGTGGGTGCCTACGTGGCAAGGGGAAGCTTCCCTCAAAATTTCATGGTTCTAGGTCGAGCGGTTTGGGCTATGCGTTGATGAGTGAGTGTGTCAGTCAGGGCACTTCATTTTATATATTAAGATTGCACATGTGGGAGTTTACAGAAAAGTCTATCACCAATATCACATTTTGTTCTACAAACTTTAATTTACAGTCACCAGAAGCCATTTCCCTAACCACCTTGAAATTACCTGACTTTTTCGGGTTTTTCCTGTTTCGCACACCGATAGCAACCCTAAAACAGTATGTGCAACTAATTTCGTTGTTCAATTATTTAATTTCGTTAACTCGGTTGGTTTTTGTTCAGTGTATTCTGTCGCACAACGTATTTTTTGAGTCTGACTAACAGTCCTGTATACTTAATACATACTATGAAAGTTAAAAAATATATATAAGGGAGTAAAGATGTCACTGATTAATGTCTACAAAACCAACATTAATTTGTAATTATACAAAATTATGAATTTTTCACACGTGAACGCCATTAGGGTAGCCACCCTGAGTTGGGCAGTTCTTCGGCCGATAGGTGTAAATTCCACGAAAACTACTCAATGTGTAACGATTACTGTTTAGGAATGAAGAAAAAATTATTTTGGTCAGCATTCAACATCCAGTTCTTTAGCGCTGGCATGATGTGACTGTGGTGCAACGTCGGAATGAAGAGGCGGGAGACACGGGAGATCCCCGAGAAAACCCGATTCCCACATGCGAAAATCCGTGGACTGACACTGCCGGGAATCGCGCCCGGATCGCCTTGGTGGCAGCCAAGTTCTCTATCCACTACACAACCGCGACCTTCTGCTTAGGTAGAAGATTTAGAGAATGTAGGTGTGTTGCCCATTACAGGCCCGCTAGAAATCTGTAAAACTATTTTTTCTCGCGGTTGAAATTATTATTATTATTATTATTATTATTATTATTATTATTTAAATGCTCGGAGTGTGACCACTGAACTGCCTCACAGAGGCGACCAATTGCCGAGAAGAATGTACGCCAGATTAGTGACTAGCTCCTCGAGATTTGCTGTGCGGCTCTTATCACTTCCTCACTTTTAAGACTTTGGACGAAAACAACACACCCAACACACAGAATTATACATTTTTTTAAAGAAGTCTTTACTGTAAAATACACAACATTATTTGTTGGTGGTTACTACATTTTACTGGTGACATCAAAATAAACTCTGCAGGATGAATATCCACAAAATATTTTGTAGCTGCCAAAAAATAGTTTTTTTTTTTTTCGTGCAAGCAGTCTTTTTCAGGCTCTGAGAAATAGTTTACGCAAAACGAAAATTAATATACTCTATCCATCCTAAGGTTGCAGCTAATTCATTTAAGTGAATGACTATAAAATGTTTGCACGGCATAAATTTGATATGAAGTGTTGAAAAATACAAGGAAACTGTGTTAACGGCACAATTACAATGTGAGGAATCAAGATACAATTCAATTGCTTTGATTTATTTCGTTAGCAATGTTTATTTCTGCTGCAACCTTACAGTGGACAGAGTATAGGCGTTACACGACTCGGTTGGAAGAAGGTAGTTCACGATAAAATTGATAATTTTTAAAAGCACTACTACATTAATATTGTCATCACGTCCCACAATGGCGATTCTGGTTTGATCCCCGGTGGGGTTGATCCCGGATTATTCGCACGTGGTAAACGCGGTGGACGCTGTCCTTTGGGCAACGTGTTTTCTCGTGGTACTACAGCTTCCCCTTGCGCCAATATTCCGTCGCCGCTCCATCTGTCATACCTCATTAAACTACGATCCTCTAGTTGGGGGTTGGCGATTGGCTGCTATCCCATCCCGTTATCAGAATCATGATTTAAAAGATGGAAGCAGAATCCTTGTAACGGCGTACGGTCCACTGGCCATAATCGCTGTATTTATTGTTTACACACTGTCACGAGCTTTTATTTACACATGCCTGTACAATGTTTACCTAATATTCGCATTCATGCTCAGTAGCATGCTATTGGCAATGCGCATATTTAGCGTATGAGATGTGTGGATGTGAAAACGTGAAATAAAAGTCCACATTTTACGTATTAAAAACAACGATGTCCACAATTCGTCAAGATGCCAACGTTCAGGATCAATTTCAATAACAATACGTCACCAAATAAACCGAGAAAGTAAGTTTTCACAACGCGTACCTGAATATTTTTGTACACATTGTGAGGATCGCATAAAAGTCTCATTCACACATCTAGTTCCGGCAGATACGGACAATCCTAAAATCGAACAGCCAATCAGAACAGGGGAGTCATTTAGGGGGTGCAGGGGAGGGCAAATGCCCCCACCCCCCCTGGATTTAGAATTTTAAGTGTATAAAATTTATTTTTTTTTTTTTGTATTTTGTCATTTAAATAATGCTAACTTAAGCACATAAAACTGAACATAAATTATAATAGTGTCAAATTTATACACACTTAATTAATAAAAAAGATGCATCCAGGTCACTGTCCCCGAAAAAACAATCTTGTCCCCCCCCCCCCCCCAAGAAAAACCTGAAATGACGCCCCTAACTCAGAAGGGTTGATTTTTGACACGAGCCGAACGGAAAACATTTAACTCATCCTGGCTTTTATGCATCAGCGTATATGGATATAAAACATGAGCACTAACAATGCGTAGATTGAAAATCCTGGACGCTCCGCTCCGTATATCTGTGGATGTCGTGTGAGACAGGCTTCACGTGGCACAACATGTGTTTTGTGTAGTTGTTGCACGTAGCTCGGAGATGAAGTTCGCAAGCCGGCCGCTCCTTACGTAATTGGCAGTTCAGCGCGGCGAGTTGGAAAGCGGCACGCAGAGCCATCTAGCGACAGCCGCAGTAAGCTTCTGAACACACCGGCGAATTGGCGCGCCACTTTCTTATCGCGCTACTCCTTACCAAACCAGTGTTGCCAATTTGGTCATTTTGTCACCACATCTGGTGACTTCAGAAGACTGCCCAGAGACCGAGTTCATCAATTACAACAATTTTTAAAACTTACGTGTTACCTAAAAACACACGGTGATTCAATGAGAAACTGGCATGCATTCTTTCTGTTACAAGCTTGTATCTGTTTCCTTTTATTTTCAATTAGTATGACTGCCAAATCTATTTAAATGACAAACTTGCTACCGTAATCTGGGATTATAATACTTTGTGCAAAGTCGTATTAATTTGAGATATTATAGAATGGAACGATAACTGAGTGCGAGTGTATGGATTGGGTTAAACAGAAATAAAACAAACTATGTAGGCGATGCTGTGCTTCGAAAACGTGTCCCTAACCAAGCAAATTAATTTACAGTATCGAAACTAATTACTACGAATGTAAGCTCTGTATATCCAAGGTTACTTCCAAAGTTTTGCATTATTTAAAATTAAAATGGTATTGAAAGCTCTCTGATTGGTAAGTTTACACTTCTTACCAATACCAGTGCTCAAGTGGCAGAAATTTTCCCTGTGCCAAACTTTTAACATTGAACATATCAACCTGTAGTATAATGAACCTTAGCTTGGCGTAAACGGAACTTCGAGGCTACAAAGCGGCGGAAAGTGGAAATCACAGAAAATGTAACAACCTCCTGGCATGTCATTCGGGTCCCTTAAGAGATACTATTTCTTCTTTTAAATCACTCGAAGTATTAAAAAAAAAAGTAAGCTATACAGGCGACACACACGCACAACAACAATAACAACGCCTTTTGATTAGAACACTAAACTGGCACGTAGTTTTTTCGTTGTAGCCGTGACCTGGAACATATTTATGGAAATGCAGCATAATATCAAACGACTTTCTGTTTTACAATTCAGTTGGTTATTTTTCCACACACAGCAGTCTAAGACAGTTTTTAGATATGATGTAAGGCACGAAAAACACGTCTCTTAAACGGCGTGGCATATTTTTTTTTTTTTTTTTTAAATATAGAGGCACATTTCTACACAATTTAAAAACCGTAAATAGTAGGCCTAACTGGCCATTCATTCTTCCACAATTGTCCCTTGTAAAATTAATTACTATTCTGTCAAGAACATTGTTTTAGTTGTTGAAACTGCAGGAGAATGTGCGAATGCCTCGCGAGACGCACAACTGGGCTGCACACCATGTCTGGCGGGGCAGTCTACCCCCAACACTGCAGGGGCATGCAACATTACTATGCTCAGTCGACCTTTACAGTGACACATACCTACTACGTGGTTGAAAATATACGTCCGAATATACCATTACAAAAACGTTCCTGTTACAAGCTAAGTGGGTTTCAACGTAAAACATGTTACCAACTAGATGATCGTAATGCTAGTAATAATAACAATGATGATAATTGCGAGATCGCAAGCACATGTGAATACGTGGTGGCTGTTTTCCAAAACTATGTGTCAATCATTACAAAACCAGGAACAACAGGGAGGGGAAGGAGGTGATGACTGAAGGGGGAGGCGAGTTAGAATCGGAGGAGTTAGCACGGTTTTATATATATATATATATATATATATATATATATATATATATATATATATATATATATATATATATAAATTTTAAACACAATCCGTCATCACCTGCAATATGTTTCCTTTTAGAGGGTAAATTAGCCTCAAGTTTTAAGTTTCGTGAGAAAAAAATATTCCTCAAACATGCTTCAATACGTATAGTTGTGTAGTTCATTCGCCGGGAAAAGAGAGCTGGTTAAACAAGGGTGCGTGGTACTAGTGTAAATGGTAAGGGGTGTACAAACAACAAACTAGCGCGCGCTGTTGCAGTGAGAATTGAGTTCAATTAATGACTGTCCAGTGACTGTCAGTATTGTATTCTGATAGTGTTTTAATCTGACAAACTTCAGCTGTAAATGTGATCTCATGTTACAATCGAACGTAAGTAAACACATGTGCGCCCAACTATGATTGTTCCGTACTATTTATTCTCGTATCGATATTAGATTCCGATACATGGACTGTACGTTTGGTATAATAACTGCAGCTATTATATCTACAACATGAATAATATCACACAGCGTGTATACAAATTAGTGTTTATTTATTTCATATTATTTTAGAGGCTTATGAAAATTCACTCGGGTAGGGTAGGTCAGCAAAAATTTCAAGTTTTTGGTGTATGGAATATCACCCCAGGTAGGTTAATCCGGCGTGTTCGTAATTTCAACTTATATACGGATTAAGACATAATACGTGTAAAGAATTCACTGTGGATGTAGCATTTAGCACAATATATATAATGTGGATAACACGTAATGTGTACGCTTTTTTTATTCCGGTCGTTTTACAACCTTGACTATCACTGCAGGGATATCAAATCACGGTGCTCAACAAAACATAGTCAAGTAACTGAGATAACCTACACTACTCCACGGAGTGCATTTTCGTAAGCGCCTTATATTGTTAAAGTTTTAATGTGGAAATCGCAAATGTGGAATGAATGCATTTTACAAAAAGTAGTGATAATGTTGTAATTACGAGTATGCTATATAACACCGATAGTTTTAATAATAACGAAGACTTTGATAACAGTCTACTATTATATTACTTAATATCACATTTATATGAATCTAACGTCTACCTGAGAAATGAACTTGCAATGGGATTGTACCGAGAAAAAAATTTAACATTTACATGATTCTTCCAAAATATTTTCACACCAAAAGCAACCAGATAAAGTAATAATTCCGTGCGTATTTTAATTTTCAAGTCATTGACCTTTGGAAATGCCATATTTTCAAACACCACCGTAAACATTGAAAAACTTTCTTATTGGCTAACACGCGTATGATGAATTTGAACAGTTGTTTTTGTTTGCGCCAGCCAGGCGTTTCTTAATCTTACACTGACTTAAAAAAAACTGGGAAAATTTAATGAACCTGGTTACTCAAAAAGCTAACTCGTAAAATTTGCTCGTTGGCAATGCATGCACCATTACAGTTGAAGATTTTCTTAGTTAATAACGAAGATTTCACTGGTACAGAGTGATATGCGAGGAGTGAAGACAGCAAGGTAGTTCATGCATACTGCGACGTTTTAGTAGTAGGTTCAAGTTAAGGTCAGTTTAACTCAAATTCCGGAATAATGATAACTTACTACGAATCCAATGTATTACGTCAAATCCGCTCAAGAAGAATACATTTCAGTTTAAAGTCAACCGTATGAAGGTCGCATGCGTCCAAAAACTGAACCTACCGAGCTAAGAGTTTGAATGCGTTTAAGCAAACCTGCTGGCTCTTACAGATGGTGATCCAGAGTTCCGATTGTGCGACTCGGGAAAGTAATATAACATTAATTTATCTACTAAAAATCAATTTTCCTTCCCAACTATCGTTGCGTTTCTTGTGAGTGACAGTGAGAACTGCCCGCAGCAGTGCTGCAATATATTAACGCATTTCGCAAAATCCCGTCTACCCCTCTAATTATCGGCCAATCACAAGGGACTTGCACTCCGCTATTGACTAAGCCGTGCATACAGGCGGAGCAGCCACGCAGTGGAATAGAATACAATAAATTGAACAGATGTCGAGATTTGGTCGCAACTTTGTAACTTAAAATAAGTTATTTATTTCATGCTTGCCGTGTATATGGCAAACAATACACTGAAACAACCATCGCATACATAAACTATTCTTTTGTCGCTAATAGCAGACACTTTCAGGTTTCGTTTTTTTTAAAGAAACTATGCAGTCAGTCTTGTATTGTCACAAGGCACTGTAGTGAATATTGTATTTGGAGTAAATTTAATTATATTACTGCACACAAAGGAGCTATAGACACACAACTATTCGGAGTCCCAGTCATACCCGTTCTTACCACACAAATAACTGGATTTAACAATATTTCACGAACTAAACGTAAGTTACTGTAGAGTTAAGAGTAAACAGACATGCAATAACAAGTCCAATGACGTCACAGGGACATCAACATGGCGGCACTAGCTTTTACTGAGCTAAAATAAACACTCTTTTTATTTACGTTTTTCTCGGGT
Organism: Medauroidea extradentata; assembly: GCA_003012365.1. Classification (NCBI taxonomy): domain Eukaryota; kingdom Metazoa; phylum Arthropoda; class Insecta; order Phasmatodea; family Phasmatidae; genus Medauroidea; species Medauroidea extradentata. Next base: position 54,416 of record PNEQ01121882.1, on the reverse strand, counting down.
TATACGGACACAAATAAGGAGAGTGTGGTGCCGTTATTCATCAAATTAAACGTACTTTTAAATAAAAATAAAATTAAAAAAATAGGTAACATCTCCATTCTTGACACGGTGGTGGTCGCGGCAGTTGAGTGGTCAGGTGTCTCACATCCTGCTACGGTGATATCCGGGTTTCTGTATTGTGTATTGTGCCGGGCGATGCCGCTGTTCAAAGAGTTTTTCGGGGATCTTCATACCTATCTCACCCACACTCATAGGTTCTCATGACTTTATGTGGTAAGAGTTATTCGAACCTTGGCTTTTTATTTTATGTTTAAAAGTGCGTGGCAGATAAATAAACGCTGAAAACATCAATTGATTTCAACGCTTTTTTCGAAGCCAATGTGGATAAAATACTCAATGACAATCCTAGATAATGGTATTCGCTAACTTTATGAGTAAATATTTATCCAGAATTACTCATTCGTTACGCGTGATATCTTGCGCCGCAGTTAAATGCACGAGGTTCCGGCGTCAGAGATTGTGCCTCAGAAGTTCGTAACACTGGAAACAATTTTGTTAAAAACGTTAGCTAAAACTATTGTCTAGGATTGCTATTGTTTAATTTAAGCACATTGGCTTCCAGAAACCTACAGTTATAGATTAGGCCTAATGCTTTTAGCGTTGAATTATGTACCACGTCCTCTTAAGGGTGTTCACGTGCGATAAAATCATAATTTTGTATCTTTATGAAATAGTGTTAGTTTAGTAGACGATACTTGTGAGTGCAGTTTTCTCTTACAAGACAATTTTAGCTCCCATAGTTTTCTCATAACGGTGCGACAAAGTCAAAATTTGCTTGTTCTGCTGCCGTGCAAACAGTGAAAACCAACTGACCTACATAAACAAAATAATTCACTGTGATATAACATCCCATGAGCTATGCAATAAAGGAGTTTAAAGACCATAACGTAGTATTTTGAATTTTTTTAAAAATCGTAAAAATACAAGAAAAAAGTTGAAAATTCAGAAATTTTTTTAAATACAAAAATAGTTCACGGAATTTTTTAAAAATGTTTTATTACGTAGCCCGTCATATGTAATTTCACTTACGTAAGTCAATTGGTTTTCACTATTTGCATGGCAGCAGAACATGCCAATTTTGACTTTGACGCACCGTAATGAGAAAATTATGCGAGTTAAAATTGTTTCGTAAGAGGAAAATGTACTTACAAGTATCGTCTATAAAACTAACAATAGTTCATAAAAATATAAAATTATGATTTTATTGCACTTGAACACCCTTAAGGTACGGAAACGGGGAAGGCGATAAATCGAAAATAACACGTCTGCCAAACACCTCATAGCCTCTAGGCACGAAGTACTAAACTATTATGCAGTGTTTTCGTAGAAATCGTTTTCAAAGGAACTTCACGCAATAGTAATGTTATTTTATTTGTGGAAAGTATGTGGCAAAGCACAACGCAGGTTTCTATGATTTTGTTTTAAGATTACGGTCGATGTTTTCTCAGCTACAGCTAACGTGAAAAATACATTTTTAGCACTTTTGAGTGGTTGGTAATCACGTTTTTAATTAGCGGATATAATTTTTAAAAACATGGGGGCACTGTTTTAAGTGGGTTTTATTTTCGCAGGTCAACGTTTTAGAAACATTATTAATAGTTATGAATGAAAACATACTTTCCGTATCACTCTACAGCATGGCTCAAGCTATAATCACGTGAACACTGCATGTTTCATGGACAGCTTACCTTCAATCACGTGCGTGCATTTGCTTCGCGCGCTCGCACTTCAACGCGAATAGACAACAGAAGTTGCGAAGGAACAGGTTTAGGTACATATTTTCGGCAGCTGGACACTTTGTCCCGCGCCGCCTAGATCGTACTCCTAATACTCTATGCTAGAGCGCTGTACATTCGTGCGTTTGTTGTCTCCGTTATGTTGCTCAGTAACCAACTGCGCACTTCGTCTTCACCTGCCGATGTATTAAAATAGTTGTCTGACTACCTGCTAGAGTGTTCTCTGTCAGTTTCCAGCGATGGTGACGAACGCAGCGGTGTGTCAAAGAACTAGGTGAAAACCATGTAGAAAAATTAACCTTGCTTGGCAACTGCTACATACATATTCAACACTGCAACTCAGCTCTACTTACCCTGGCAACTCAGTTCGAGTACCAGGTAGGCGACTGTCTTGTAAAGACATACAGAAAACCGAATACTTGAACATTTGATTTCACGCTTCTCTTACTTTTAAGTGTTTCGTCAACACAATAATAACGTAAATTAACGACAGTAGAAAGGCAATTTAGATTATTTCTACCGAAACGGAAATACTGTGCTACAAAATATTACATACAACGTAAACATTACGAAAATAAGTCCCCATTATTAAAACTTATTTTATAATACGAAGAACAATGTTATCTACTGACTAAACTTCACAACAGCTGTTTACAAGTTTCCCGAGTTAAGACATGTTTACAATTTCTTGAAATCTCAGCACTGCAAAATAAAATTCTACTCGGAAATAAAATTTCTTCGTTGTAACAAATATATCTACTTCTTCTCTGTAAACGGCCGTCTTGAGTTGACTTTGACTTGAGCTTTGCCGACTCTATTGTGTACGACTCCGTAAGAAGCCATGTATTGATAGCTACCGTAAAGTCAAATATTGAAGTCATGTACTTAAGTTCTTCAGTTGTGTAACCGCCTTTACTCTGCTGTGATTTCAGGAGTGATGACGTACATACTTGATTCCTTACACATCGTACAATCTTAGAAAGCTCACCTTAATTACGGACTGGCCTAACCTGTTTCACGACTTCTGACGTGAAACTATACGAAGATCTTCGCACGCTACGCAGGAAATCCGGTGTTCTCACGTAATTAAGATGCCACTTAACATTACATTCTATTTTGTCTTAGAAGTACCTGCTAGTATATACACTGTAATGGGAGTTAGCGTCAGGAATTTTTGCTCGAGTAACAATTAAAAACTTTAACAATGGTTAAGGGCACAGCACTAACATTTTAGGGCGTCAAGTGAAACCCCGCCTCTTACCCTTGTAGAAACGCAGTGGGGCATGACTGAAGTCCGTTACAGCTCTGCGAGGACTATATTTAGAGAGGTACGTGAAATTCTCGAATTCGTTTCAAGTTGAGCTGGAATTCAAACGCAGGTGCATTTTTGTCATTTTCCGATTGAATCATACATCACCAGATACGTACTTGAAAACTCTCAGCTAATAACACATTCGTAATAAAACATGGAACGAATTGCGCTTTTCTAGTTACAGGTTTGGTAGCGAACGGATAACAGTAACAGAAATATACATAGATAGGATTGTGGAGTCTAGCTGACAGCTCATTGAATCCGTGAATTTCACGTACCTTTATCTATATTCAACTCACATGGGTTGAATTAATGTAAAAAGATGGATGGAATGTCGGAGGGCGTGAGAATGATTGTGTCCAAGTTGTTCACCCAGCAGGCTGGGCAGATGGTGACTACTCTTTGGCTAGATCAGTACAAGGAAACTGTCAATAGTACATGTTTGTTAATTGAGAAATTCTGGCTAGTATTAACAGAAGGAACAAAAACGTCACAAGGCGTAGAACGTAAGCCCAATGCTGCTGAACAAACAAATGTGAGGAAAGGACTGGCGACAAATCGCGGTGTGGCTTCTAACAAAAGGAAGGCTCTTATTGACAGTTTCTTGGAGAAGGTATCATTCGGGAAGAAACCCGAGGACACTTCACCTTCGAGTCTGGCGTCTGAGAGACGTCGACAACAAGAAATGGAGGGGAAAGCAATTTGATGCTATTAAGAGCGCGGTCTACCACAATTTTCATCATCATTATTTAATTTTTTATTTGTACCAGATATTTTTTTTCTTATTTAAGACACAAAATGTGACTAAATTTGGCTCTTATGAAATTTTTTTATCTCTCATAGTTTTCGCATAATGGCTTCTTAAAGTCATATTTTGCATGTTTCCGTTTTAACGACTACACTAAAATCAACTGATAAACCAAACTAAAAAAAAATCACAACAGATAAAGACATTGCAGGCTACAATGACATGCTCATAAAATTAAAGAATAAAAATTATTTGTATTTAAAAAAAAATATTGAATTTTTAAAATTTTTATTTTCAGTTTCGGCATTTTTTTAAATTCAAATAATTTTTATTCTTTAATTTTATGAGCATGTCATTGTAGCCTGCAATGTCTTTACCCACTGTGATTTTTTTGAGTTTTGGTATATCACTTGGTTTTAGTGTAGTCGTTAAAACGGAAACATGCAAAATATGACTAACAAGTCATTACGCGAAAACTGTGAGAGATAAAAAAATTTCATAAGAGCCAAATTTAGTCACATTTTGTGTCTAAAATAAGAAAAATAATATCTGGTACAAATAAAAAATAAAAAATGGTGATGAAAATTGCGGTAGCCGCGCCCTTAAGAGATGAAGAGGGCAGGGCTCACTTACCTAACAGTAAATCACTAGGTACGAGACGCGCATTACAAACCGCGCCAGAATAGCCGCAGGTCTTGCGCAGTCCCGTTGGTTAATGTTTTCATAGCAAACGAAATTATAGTGACGTTCGCGGCCGGGAAATACGATACGGTTTGTGGCTGGCCCGCCTCTATGATACTTCACTGCTTGCTTACAGAATCGCAGATGGTCCAGAAATAGCTTTTTAATTTGAGTGAATCATATTGCAAATAGCCGGGTAAATAATTTAATAACTAACATTATCGTGACCGCGAAGTTTATGGTCACTTATTAAGGGCGCCGCCCATCTACCACCCGCTTAAAATACGTTGCAGTGTGTACGTAAATACGTTTTTTTTGCACAGCTATTCCAATGCACCCATGTAAGAAAATAATATATACTTCAAACGATGACGGAAAGGTAGTTTCAAAACATCGCGGCAATTAGAAATATCATTACGGAGCACCTCATAATGACTAAAGAAAACAGCTTTCTAACCTGTTGTTATATCTGAAAACCTACTCACGGGATTCGTGAATCTATCCAAGAAACATGCAATGGACTTTGCTTAAAGCTTTCCACCAATAAAAAGATAGTGTTATCAATGAAAGTGTCTTGCGGTAGAGGCGATATCGCGCCAGATGAGCCGGCCAGCATCGCCCTCACTCACACAAACACACGGCCAGTAGGCGGACACCTTAAGGTGCTCTTAAAGTAGAGACGTGGAGGAAATCTTCATTGAAACAAATACAAGATACGTTAAGAACATTGCTGAGATGCCTACAATTGTCGCATTTCGTTGCTATCTGATTTCACTTGCCAGTTATTTCAGTGCTCTCAACAATAGTTTAGTTACTGACAACCACTTATGGTACCAGAAAATTATTTTCGGCTGACACCTCGTGCGAGACTACACGACTACTCTTTCCATTGGAACTCGGGACGACGTGTAGCTCTAGTGAAAACAGACATTGGCGCGAGATTCAAAACATTTGTCTCCCACAAGCTTTTATAAACAATCAAATAATCACGGTTATACACAAGACTATATTTATTTTACTATACAAAAATGTTTTTGAGGATGTCTTCCCATAGTACCCTCTTAAAATTACATTAAAATAAAATTGTATTTTTCTCAGAAACGTAATATGTTCGGATAATTCTGCGAAATATAATTATTCTTATAAGCATGCAAGCTTTTAAGAAGATAAGGAAACTGTGTTTGCTAGTTAAATTCGTATTCACCCATGAGTTTTCTTTTAATAAGATGTTCTAACTAAAATGCCTCGGCGCAGAGCCGTCCTTCGCACTCTCACTCTTTCCAACAAACAAGACGTGGGTTCATGCCAAGTACCACAAGGTTAATTTTCTGTTCCCTAATATTATCTCTTGCGATCTCCAAGAGCACCAATTTAGGCTCAACCAATATCAAAGCTACATTTAATTCAGAGTTTGGTCATACTACTTATGATCGATACTTGTTTATTTCTGTCGTTAGCTGTTGGCAGCGCTGGTGTCACGCGAGTTACTTCCGGTAAGGTGACATCGTATGCATCATGGTTTTTATATTAGTTACTTCAACTAATTAATATACCTTTTTTGAAGGACATTAAACTTTTATATTAATGGAACCATTCAGAATTAAATCACTAGAAATCTGTAGATTCACCCTTTTGAAGTGACGACCAGCAGTACGAATCACAATCCAGACGTTGTAGCCGGGTAAGCACTGTGTGAGTTGGATTAGCATCATAAGCGACGATACAGTCATTAGGGGTAGCTTCGTACAGTTTTGTTGTAACATTGCAACGGATACTTTCTTACATGAAACAGCATCGAGGCTTTCACCGCACTAAGCAAACTTCACCATTAACAGATTTGATCATCAAGGACACAACCGTGTCAGTGAAATCTTTAATCCATTAATTGAAATGTAACTAGGTTGGTTGTACAAAGTTGACCTGTCCGGCATGAAGTTACTTCAAATGACTGTACGACTGATGTTAGCTGTCTCGCATGATAACTTTCCTATAGGACATTCATGCAAAACTGGACTGCATTTCCTCCCCAGGAGTCCTTTCCCCAGCCCTAGAAAGTAGTTGTACGCCAGTCGCTCGACGTACGGTCGTGGTATTAGGGGCCAGAGGTGCCGTGCGCAGTAAACACAACATTCGTGCCTACACAACACCGTTTTCTATACGAAGGACGCCAGCGTGAGAGCCCGAAGAAAAAAAAGAGAGGTGTGATCCTTCATAGACAGTCCTTCCAGCAGAATTATATTTCGCTACATGTATGACAAAAATCATACAGTCAGAAAAAAGTCTCGTTTTCGTAAGCACACGACGTTATCAACATGAAAGATGGATTAATGATACGCATACGTACCGAAACGCAATTTCGAGGGGGAAACAAGTATTTTAATCGCTGGCAAGTAATTTGGTCTCGAAAAAGGAGAAGTATAAAAAAACACACGAGCATGTTAACCTCCTGACCGCGCCATGCGAAACGTCTTGTGAACGTGAGTGTTGACACATCAGGATATAAACAGTACAGCGTATGCAGTGGAATAGACGTGTGTGATTGGAGGGAATACATGTGGCAGACCACGAGGTGATGAAACGACGAGAGATGTACGTATTCGGCGAGAAGAGTGCCACTGCGATAGTGCTATAGATGAAGCGGTCCGGGTTCGATACCCGGCGGGTTCGGTCCCGGATGTTGGAAACGTGGCAGGCGTTGCCGTTGGCCGGCGGGTGTTCTCGGGGGAACTCTCGTTTCCCTCGCCTTTCTCATCTCACCTCACCTGCTGGTCCATTCTTCGAGCCAGACATGTCTCGCTAGTTGAACAGCCGGCCGAATCTTCCCCCCGGCCTTCTCTCATACACAACGTGACCTTGTCATATGGCGGGAAACTCGCAGTGACTTTTTCAGCGCCACTTATAAGTGACCTCAGCGTAATTATATAACACCGTTTAGCGATGAAGATAGCTATTAATTACTATAATGTGTTAGTGTACAGATATAAATAATACGAAAGTGTTGATAGTGAGCAACAAAGAGCAGACTGAAGAAGGAACGTAGTTGTGATAATTTAGAACCACAAATGGCAAAATCAGGTTTGAATGTTTAATTTAATGAAGGCCTCTGCTAACCAGAACCTAACACTGCCCAGGGTAAAGTTGTCACGTCACACATATAAACACGCACACGTGCGCGCTAAACTATGTGAGCACGTACTCTGTCAAAACGTCCCATGACAGTTGTCGCCTGCATGTTTTTGTGCGCTCTTGTACGTCATCTTCCAGTCGCCTCGAGCACATCCGCGGAGCAAGCAAAAACCCTGCTGCTTCTTCGTGCATATGCCGGCCAAGAAGCAAGCTATGTTGGCAGCGAGGCGTACAAGCCCTTCATCCGAGACACGTGGACATGCACGAGTTGCACAGACATTATCAACAAGAGAAGCCAAGACGGAGCCAACATGCTGACGCTGCATGTGAACCATATATATACTCTCTCCCTCCCCAAATTAACATGTACAAGAAACTAGACCTCCCTGGAGCTTTCCTTTACGCTATATAAATACACGTGCACATCAGAGTGTTTGACTATTACAGGTACAAACTAAATGGGAGAACAGAAGACAATAAAACTAGCAAATAATTCCAGTAAACACATGCAGGTCCGGAAACCAATGGTTTTCCCGGTACGAGGTATTACGACTGAGGACACACTAGAGGGTCTAGGGAACACACTGCTGCTGTCTGTATTCTTTCAGAGTACACTTCGTGACACAATCGTGCTGCCTCCCGTGCATTGCCATTAGCACGCTTGTACATAAAAAGGACGTCAAATATATTTTTTCAATTGAAAATGTGTGTCGAATTACTGCAAACGCTTCGGATGCTACACGTTCACACTGTGTCTGCTGCTCTGTGTGGGAACTGGTGCCTGGAACATAACGCAACAGTGTTGTAACGTTGGTACAACTGCACCTGTGCACGCGTCGTATCCAATAAACCAGTAGTTTCCGAACCTATGTGTATTAGGATTAATGGCTTGTTTCGTTGTATTCTACTCGTACCTTTCGTTTGTACCTACAATACTCAAAATACCCTAGGCATATAAATAAAACAATATGGTACTAAAATCCCCCAAGAAACATTGGCAGGTGATTGCTAGATACAATGATTGATCGCGGGAAAACTTGACTGTTTGTTACGTTTCAACGTAATACACGTCAGAACGCGTCATTTATGCTACTGGCAGTATTCTGTACTTGAAACTGTTGCCCTATTTGACAGAGCCAACAAGCATTCCGCTACTGTAATATTTGATACGTGAGTGGTCTGTAGACAACTATATATTATGTCGGACAATCATCCCCAAATCATGTATGTTACAATAAACAGCACCGTTTTCCAGAGTATGTTGGACCAAGAAATTTTCGCGACATTTCGCCATCTCTAGTAATTACTTATAGTAAAATAAGGTCGACGGAAATATATAAAAAATTTACAGGCTAAGTCTATTGCGAGGGGTGTATTAACTCCTGAAGGTGAAGTTTGAGATTATGTATAGGATCACAGCCAGAATGATAGAAAAATGGTTGAGCTACTAGATAATGAATTACTAAACGATAATGTACACAGTACAAACATAGTTTTAAGTCATTAAGCTTAATGCTGTTCAAATATATATATTTTTAAAATTCTAATGGCTTTTCGTTGTTTTGTAATTTCACATAAAAGAAAATTATGAAAATTTTAACGATATATTGTGCAATGAATATTTCAATTAATTGATTAGTCACAGTGGTATTCGCTGGCTCAGGTGGTTCTTGAAACCCCAGTAACTCAGTAAAGAAATTGATCCAAAATCTGATATTTCTTTCACCTCCAATCAGTGTTTAAAGTCTGGTACGTGTAGGCTGAATTTTATCATAAAATTTAAAATGTAATTACACAAAAACCTCTGAACGAATTTCAATGAAACTTGTTTATCGTGTACTAGTGTCATTAACAGCATTGTAACATGTAATCTACATGGTACCATAGCGCCATTTTGTAATACGTATTGCCAAATATAAGACATGTAAATTCTCATTACTACACTAATAATTTTTTTTTAAATATGTGACTCCTCGTTTCCACCCACTTTTCTCCCACGATTACTTTATAGAATATTACCAAAATGCATGACATACTGAATATATGTGAAGTAGTTCTGGACCATTTGAACGCCCTTAAGGTGGCCGCTTTGCCAGGCCCCTTGAATGGTGTGCAGAGCTTCTTTCGTTACCAAATTACTCGAAAACCGCTAATCGTACATGACTGACATCCAGTTAGTAATAGACCTGAAACATTAGCGTTTTCTTTAACGCATACGCTAGAATCGCAACAACTATAAGTTCGTGTCACTTTCGCAATTGGCTCTTGACTTAAATGACTAGTGCCCGGTAGTTTTCGCGAAAATATTTTTGCAGCACTTTGTTTCAGTACCTTACATGTACACCTGCATCTCTGCTATGTGGTCAGTGATTGGGTGCCTTAACATCCAGCATGTGGAAGTTAAACCCGCAAATCACAGACGTGATGTGTCACAGTTATCCGTGTAATGATTGGCACAGTCAAATTAATAATAACTCTGCACAGTAACACTCTGCTAATAATCGTGAAGAGTGAGGTGCAGGTGTGCACGTAAGACACTGAAACAAATTGGATCAAAAAATATTTTCGCGAAAACTACCGGGCCCTATATTTGACTTCGCCTGGAAGCCTCCGAGTCAACAATAAAAGCATACCTTAACGTGCCACATACCACTGTGTCAGCGAGCAGCCAATAAACAGCTGTTGTCTGCTAGAATACACATATATGCTTGGAGGCTAGCCTACAGGTCAGTGAATCTGCGAATGTTTCCCTTCTCTCGTAATAGCATTTAAAGAAAGTTACACGTGTTTGTACCCTTTCCAAGTTCACTACACGGTATTACAGGATATTATCTAGCGGCCGAAAATGGCGAAAACGGGAGACTTAGCGGTCTTTGTTATGCATGTATATCTTAGTGCAGAATCCTTGTCTGACACACACAGAGCACTTCGCCGGTTAGTACATGCTGGTGACGTTTTAATCGACATTATATACTGTTAGATGATTGAACAAATGCCGAGCAAGGTGTTATTCATTCCTAATCCAATTATTTCCGCATTACAATTTCTGTAGCATATAACCAAAAAACTTACATTTACTAACCCAACTTTTAACTTGTGCGTATATTTGCGCAATTTGAAAATTTTAATACTGCATCATAAACAGAACCAAAAATCTTCGATAATTTTTTCAGTGTTTGGATTGGTAATGACATGAAGACTAGATAAGAAGCTAACAATTAAGAGGTTAGTTAATGTTACAAGGAAGATATGTTCAACAACATTGTGTAACTACGTAACGGCACTTGTAGTCAAGCTGAGAGAACGTTGGTCCCATCGATTACAACGCCGGATGTTCAATGTTCAATGTAAATAAATGTACATAATGAGTCTATCCACTTAGAATGGTCACACTGCACATTGTGCGCTGGAGGAATTGCCGCTTCCGGTTAAAAAGAAAGAAAATTCTGCACAAACTTACCTTACGGCATGCTGCAAACATGACTGAAGGCCGAAATACAAAAAGAAATGTTATTTTGCGAAAGAAAGTCGTTCCCATATTCGATACAAGACAATTATTTATATTTTAAGTGTTTAATGCCTCAACATAATTACACCCAGAAATAAAAACTCACTTCCATCACTTGAGAATGATGATCTTGTGTGTGTACGATGACGGCATGTTACAAAATCACGTAATAACATCCAGTCACATGCCATTAGCTAGCGAATAAACCAGGCGCGGTGGAAAAGGAAGACTGGAAGCTGAACCCAGTTAGCCTACACTGGACGAGATTCTATAATTTCAACGCACGCACTAAGGTCAAAGTTCAGCGCCCAAGTCCATCCAAGTGTGACAGCGACGCTGAATGTCAAAGAGATGTATGGCATGTCTTGTGTGTGGTCACAGGATGGCGTAATTCTTGCAACCAGGTCTGTCGTCAGCACAGCCGCCTCGTAAACCAAAGCTTTTACGACGAGAATGACATCATAGTAACCGCACTGCGAACAGCTGTTGCTTCCAGCTGCTCTTGGATGATACCGATGGAATGTAACATCGGAAACTGAACTGAATGCGTACAATGAATATAAATTAAACTGTTAGTTGTTATTTTTATTCGCAGTTTCTCTCGAAAACGGTTTCAAGTTGCTTAAAAAGCCAATATAACTTCAGGATTATCTGCTTACAACTTATTTTGGATGACTAAGAACTATACTTAGAGATTATGGTATATTGCGAAAATGTTTTGTGCCAACGTACCCTTCAAAACGCTATACTTTACTACGGTTCTACTTAAATTTATATTCCTTTTTGCTTCAGCCCGTACCTCCGATGATTAAAGTTAATTACTGAAAGATTGATTATGTGCCCAGCAAGCTAAAGAAAACACACATTTCTGATAAAACAAGTGTCGACGAACCCACGCACATCGGGCTGCAGATTTTGATGACGTTAAACTACTTTGACCGTATGATAGCGAAACAATTAGGTATTTTCTCCAGTGTGTTAAATAGATAATTGACGGAGTTGATTTACTGGGGAAAAGGCAGCGACTACCCGGAAATACACTCGACTGGTGACCTCTAGATACGCTGTCCACCGCCCCGCAGTTTGACGACGAAGAAATTATCACTTTCCCACCGGAGCTAAATACGTGTTACTTGCTTGCTTGCATATTCGCGTCTCTCCCTCAGCATCCCGCGTACTCCTCTGTTAGCCTTGGGTCTCTTCCCCACCCCCGAGCACAAAGAGGTGACGAAGTTCCTCTCAGCCAATCAGAGAGAGGCACTCTGCCGCCCGCGAATGCGTGAGTCCGCTATTAAAGGCCTACGCATTTACTATACAAAATAAAGTGGTACATTTTCACATCACTAAATTACATAAATCATCTACTGAATATTGAATACCATTGGCATCTCTTAGTTAATACATTATTACAATAAATACCTAGTTACCAGTGGTCCGGGGAACGAGAGGGAAGAAAAAGCGGGAAGAGAGAGAAGGAAAGAAAGCGAGAGAGAAAAGGCAAAGGGCTATTCGTCTGCCTCTTAGGTCGGCAGTTTGTCAACGACTAACTGATAAAAACTATAATTAACATATGTGAATTTATACTAAATACATTACCATATTTGATTAAGTGGTGCTTGGCAGGTTACATTGATACCAAACAAGATATATTTACTGTATAATTTATGGTAGTGATAGTTTTAGGTGTTTTAATTGTGTATCACATATCCCTTGATGTTTAACGAGTCGTCGTACCTGTATATACCTATGACAACTGCATTGTAATAAATATTAATTTTGATGCCACTTCACTGTAACTATTGCCTTTACATAATGACACAATAAAATGTCTTAAATTGTAGCTCATCACTACATTTTATAGTACTTATGAAATAGTCCCGTTACGCGTTCATTGCAACACATATGACTGGGTGATAAATGTCTGACATCGTGTCTGCAGACTAATAACATGAGCAAATATTACAATATTGGGATTCTTATTGATTCAGTCAAATAGGGCAACAGCTTTACGTAGGCCTACAAGCGAAAGCCAGAAACCTTTTGGTAAGCTGAACGTGTGTGGAAATCCAGTTAACAGTCAAGATTTTCCGCGATAAACCGTCATCTCTAACTATACTAAATGGAAATCTACGAATCTTTCGTACCACCGTATTTTACACATCAGTGAATTGATTTAGACGACGGTTATGTGGCCCGGTTTAGCCGTTTACACTAAGCCACAAACGCCCAGCAACGGCGCGCCAGAGTTACCATTGGCAAAGTTAAATGATTGCACGACAACAGCGTAAGAAGCGAGAATGAGTGAGAGACGGCGAGGGGTGATTTGAGATGAACTATATGGAGCTGCGCACAGAATGAAGGAGCTGGGGAAACGGGGAGATCTCAGAGAAAACCGACTGATAAACAGCATCGTCCAGCACGATTCCCACATGCGAAAATCCGGGTCCACCCCGCCAAAAATTCGGACCAGCATTACCTTGGTGGAAGGCGAACGCCCTTGTCTCTGCGCAACAGCGGCCCCCAGAACAAAAGAAGAACGCTGGACAACGTTACATGCATTACTTTATTTAATTTGAACAACATAATAATGCGAAACTGCGTGGTGGATCAGTGGTACAACAATCGCCTCGCATTCGGAAAGAACCGGGTTCGATTCCCAGCTCCGGCCAACCTGATTTCGGTTTTCCAGGGTTTCCCGAAATCACTCCCAAGCGAATGCTGGGGTGGTTGGTTAAACAGGCCCTGGCCGACTCCTGCCCTCTTTTCCCGTGTATCTCTAATAAGGCCTTGTGCTGTTCAAATGCATGTTAACTTTTTTTCACAATAAAACAATGTTTCCAACTGCAAACGTTTAAGGCCACGCCACACCCCGTAGTTTTATAATTGTTTGGAAAATATTTTTTTAAACAATATAATTTTCATATGGAATAATTCCGATACTGTTTTGCCACAAACATATAATAATTTGTACCTACTTCTTTGGGAAGTAATAAAGATGTTTGCACTCAAAGTATTACCAATTTTGTTTTGAAAACAGGCCAGAGTTAAGAAAAATATATTTTGCGAACGAATTGTGTATTGTTTTGCAAAATGCCTACATATTATTGTGCATCGTGATTGCTCGTAGTCCTTTAATTTTTTTCAAGGCAGTCCGTTAAAAACGATTGTGTTTTGCACCAATGGGAAGAAAACTACACCTAACATGGCGTTAGTATATTACTTTTCTCGCCAATATAATATTATGACCATTATAAAAGGGAACAAAATATGTTTTAAAGTGAGCGTACGTTCTACCTCCTCTAGTATCGAGACACTGCTAGTAAAGATGCCCTCCATTCCGTGCAACCATCTACTACAGAGAGAACGATACCGAGATACGACTTGCCACCGAACGAGGAAATTCATTTGAGGTATGCCCTGCATCTTTGTAATAGCTGGGAGAAATGATCAACTCAACATCATAACATTATCTCGCATAACAACAATAAATATAATTTCACAAATTACAGGTACCGGTTAAGCCACTCTAAGTACCTGAACAACTAATGTAGTGCGGCTGAATTAAGCTGAAAAAAGCCGACCAATCTATGTTATTTTAATCTTAACTGCCTGAGGGTATACGTCATTATCACGTGTCCAATGAATGTGTTTACAGTCACAGGGTAACAAGCTTTAAGATAAACAAATATGAGGCACGAATTCAGCCATTCAAATAGTTTCCACACAACTGGTTGGATGCGAAGTTTTGCAGGAGATTTCCTATCTGATTACGCTGATCTCTGAATCGCATACTCAAACACACTAAGTTACATTTGGGGTGGGTTTACATCCACAACACACCTCCACCATCAACTTCACATGCTCGTCCACTTGACTCGGTCTGGATAGATCCTCACTACGACCTTTCAGAAAGTTGATATACCAGTGTTACCTTCGAGTTAACCGGTTGGTTTCCTGCTGCTTACAACACACCATGTCCGTATTTAAGAGAAGTCCTCGAGCGACGCTGTTGTATCCGCTAGAGGCAACAAAGAAGGATAAGCTATACGGGCGATGTTAGTGTGCGCGTGACGGATAATTACCGCCTTAATACGCAGATCAATAAATTGGCGCGCAATGTTTGCGTAGTAGTGTTACTTCTACGTCACTTTAAGGTGGCCGCCTAGCGAAGTATTTTGCGAGTTCGAGGTCTTAGAAGTATAGAAGTACTAAGGACGACAGACTACTCGTAACACGCCTCACCCTAGCCTCTAGGCGCAAGGTACAGAACTGGCGTGCAGTCTTTCGCCAACAACTCGCCTCTATGAGGCATTCAGTGGTGAGCCTATCACTGTATGACATATTATTTAATATAAAAATGCATTGTACACGCCTGTGCTTTTCAAAAGATTCTGCGCCAAGATTTTCATTTTCAAAAAGGACGACTAAAACACTAATTTTCACAATATTCGGCAGCCTAAAAATAAACTTAAGAAATCAATGAAATGCCTCTTTGATGTTACACCTTATAAGTATTAAAGGTAAAGTAAGTGAGCTTTATGTCTCGTCGACACCGAGGACATTAGAGATGGTTACATAGGAGCAAGGAAAGGAAGGGGCCATTGTATTTGTTTAGGAACCATCCCAGCATTTGCCTGGAGCGATCTCGGGAAACCATGGAAAACCACGATTAGGATGGCCTCTCGAATACGAGTTCAATGTCTGGGCGTTGCACCTCCTCGCTCGGTTGTATCGTATACGCACCATTCACCCTCCATCAGCTCTCAAGACCGCAGCATTACAGAGCCGCCCCTCGAGACCTTAGCTGTTGACACTGTTGCACACAATCGTGACCACCCCTGTGCGCTCGGCAGTTTTACTTGCTCCGCACATCGCTCGGTGGCCTCGGTAGACGGCCAACATAAGCAACGATCCTATAATTTTATTTGTGGAAAATATGACGCATTGCTTCTCTGGTATATTTTAGTAGTCAGAAAAGCAGTTGTAAGTCATTTTGAGGGGTCGAAAAAGATGTTCTTAACAAGCACACCGCATTAGAAAAAAAAATACACCGAAGCTTTGTTTGAGTGAGTGAGACATTTTGGTAAGATGTAATGTATGGAGCAGCGACGGAATGAATGGACAGAGGAAACGGGAGATCCCGAGAAAACCCGCCGACCAGCGGCATCGTCTAGCACGATTCCCCCATGCGAAAAACCGGGGACCGACCCCGCCGGAAATCGATCCCGGATCGCCTTGGTGGGAGGCGAGAGGTCTGACCTCTCGGCCACCGCAGCCCCGCTTTGTTTGAGGTTTTTTTTATATATAAATATGTTGAAGACAAGGTCAGCATTTCCGCATAAAAATAAAAACACACTCATCATACTACATTACCGTTCTTGCACCAAGGGGCCGATTAAATATAGTTTTTTTATGGGTGCAACGCAAAATTTGCAACTGCGTTGCGTCTGCATGCGCTGCCTTGGAATTATTTACTTATGTAAAGCCATAGAGGACCCGTTTAACTTGCTCTGCACTTGCGTTGGGCCCTTCTCTTAAGGGCGCAGTGTATCGCAATTTTCATCACAATGTTTTTATTTTTATATTTGTGCCAGTCATATTTTTCTTGTTTTAGACCCAAAATGTGACTAAATGTTCCTTTATGAAAAATTTTTTTCTCGCATAGCTTTGCGTAATGGCTCGTTAAAGCCAAAATTTGCATGTTTCCGTTTTACGGACGACACTAAAACCAACTTACATATCAAACTGAAAAAAATTCACAGTGAATAACGATGTTGTATGCTACAAATTCAGCTATGTTAAACCACAAAATAATACATTTTGCTATTTTTAAAATAATTATTGAATTTGTCAAATTTTTACTAAATTTCAGCATTTTTATTTAAATATAAAACATTTTTATTCTTCGATTTTATGTACGTCACATTGTAGCCTGCTACATCTTTATCCACTGTGAATATTTTTCGGTTAGGTATGTCAGTTGGTTTTAGTGTAGTCCTTAAAACGGAAACATGCAAATTTTGGCTTTAACAAGCTATTACGCGAAAACTATGACAGTTAAAAATATTTCATAAGAGCCAAATTTAGTCATATTTCGTGTCTAAAACAGGGGAAAATATCTGGTACAAATAAAAAATAAAAACATGGTAATGAAAATTGCTGTGTACCGTGTCCTTAAGGTAGCCACCTACCCAGGTCGCAGGGCGGTGTGCAAAGCTTCAGCTGTTAAAATATTATTCGAATGCTTCTCAACGGACGTAAATTATATCTGCTTAGCAACATCAGTCAAAGAACGTTACAGACGTGTTTACCCATTTTAGGTCCTCCAATTATTTCTTACATTTATTTTTACGCTGACGAAAAGGGGTTTTTACTGTAGTACTTAAGTATCAAAATCTAAGCACACAATATTTTAAAAGGCATAGGCATGTGCAGTACAACTTAATCTTTAATATCCACACTAGGTGTCTGAGTAGGCGGCAAGAAGACTCCACAGCTGTTCAAAGTGGAGGCGTAACGCACGTGCTGTGTCATCCTCATCGCTTCCGCACTTCTACAGGCAAAATATTGTTGCGTGTTGGCCTGGTAGCAGTCATGGGTTTTACCAGAGGTGCTGCGATACGCACGAGACATAATCGGGATGACGTCTCTGCATACATGACTCTTGGCAGGTACGAGTGATGTACTATATATTTTTAGACCTCTGGTCATCATGTTCAACCGCCGATTGACGTCATTAAACGAGCCGTATAAAAGTCTCCGAACTAAGAAATAGGGGCAGTTTAGTCTTGAAGAGTCTGGTAGAGTCTTGGCAAGTCTTGTGAAGTATTTTGGAGACCCATGTGAGTGTGATGTGAGACCCGAATGTGGTGTGGGTCGGCGTCGGCGCCACTGGGACGACGACGGACGTCGCGCGAGGTGACGGGCCACTGAGAAGACAACACTTGGGGTGTTGTGTCGGCGCGGCTGAGCTGACGCGGTGCGGCGTCTCGGGGGCGACAACACGGCGGCGGCGCGGCGCGGCGCGGCGGTCGACAACGAGGAGAGTAACACCAGCTGGATGCAAGAGGAACAGGCAACACTTGGGGTGTTGTATCGACGGCGGCAGTGAAGAAGATGTTGGAGGGCTACAGGAAGGTGGTGAGCTGTGGTGAACAATACTGGAGGTGTCATATCGGCGAGAGCAGTCACTGGCAACTTAGGGAGTTCGCTATTGGTCGTGCAAGAAGAAGGTGGTATGCTTGTTGAGAGAGACTGGTGAAGACCTACAGTCACATACCTTCGGAGCAGTAATGGGCAGAACAACAGGACTGCTGCTGCAGGTCGAAGACAAGGAGGTGGGCGACGGGAGTCGAGCCGGAGACCTCAAGAGCGGTGGTGCAGACTCGAGGTGACAGAACTCCGTACCGTGAAGTTTGCCAGCACGGAATTAACCACCCCCTACCTCCGCGGCGCAATTATTTGCGGAAAATAGAACCAGTGAGTGGTTACACAGATATAAGCTATTCAGGATAAACTGAGCACTATATGCCATTTTCAATGAGCCATCATGCCTCTATCCTGACTAGTTTAAATATGAAAACTTCCATTTAACTACAAGATAGGGTAACCATTTCACAACTATCAAAACTTTGCTTATATAGCCCCAATAGGTACATTTTTAAAATTATTGTGTGTGTTGAGTAGTGCTAATAGCCTTTAAGACGCTTTCTTTACGAAGTGGAAAGAGCAGGTAGAAAATATGTGGGTAGAGTGTTGTTCCTATAGCGGATGTCGCTCAGTGACAATCTCGCAGTGTTGTGGCACGTGTTCATGAGCGCCAAGTAGTGCCCGAGAGGACCTTCCGTTTACCGGCAACCAACTATCGTGCTGGGTACGGGGAATGATAGACACCTCCACTGCAAGTAAAACATAGGGCTAGGAATTACATAATAGAGCGCAAAAATGTGACAGATAAAATCATTCGCAATGGCCTTTAAGATATTATATGTTAGTTCGAGGGTACTATTATAACGAATTTTTATAACTTGAGGCTATATATTTTTGCTCATGCAGAGTTTTATGTTTGTATTCGTACTGTGCGGTAATAATACATAAAAGAACCGGAGATATGTTTAAATAATCATGTGCGACACTTGCCACTCACAAACACACACACATATACATATATATGTGTGTATGTATAAAATTACTTGTAGCAAGCCCTCACAAGCGGACTCGTCTTATTCCAGACGGCCGAATGTGGAGAATGGAAAATGAGACAACATCCCATTTTGCATAGCAACAGTGTTGGCTTTTGACGTAAGAATATGGGAGAAACGTATTAGTTTTGGGGTCGTTTAGTGAATTAACTAGTTACATTTTACCAACCCAGTGAAAAGTTTGACAAACTGCATAAAAAAACATTTGGAGTGCGGTCACAACTTTTCCGCAGGGTTCTTTAGTTTACAGAACTGTGATTATATCGAAACGACTAGCGACACGAACAATACACACGCGTTATCGTAACCAACAAATACATATAGCACCTACGGTAGTTTTTTTTTTGTGAAGGCTACTGCACTAAACGAGACAAATACAGCGGGCGAAGAAGCGACAAGACACCACGGGTGTTCACCTGCCAAAATAAATTGATACGTTTTAAGTGTTTTTCATGGTTTGTGACCTTACATAGAAAACCGTGTGATAAAATCGCAAAATCATGTGGAAAATAATTTTAGTGTAGGTTTTAACACAACTACGAACATTTTCATATTGCAATATTGTGTAATAGAAACTTAAAATGAAATTTGCCTAACTCAATTTTTTTTTAGTTATAGCGACTCTATGAACAAATCTCTCTGGACGTCGGACAATTAGTTCTTCTTCAATCAGTTTGGCTGTTTTTGCTATGAAATTAATCATACAATTAAAAATATAATTACATACAAATCTCTTAATGAATCTCCATGGACCTTCTTTAACGCGTACTGGTGTCGTTAGCATTCGTTGTAAGA
The DNA here is from genome assembly GCA_003012365.1 of Medauroidea extradentata. NCBI lineage: Eukaryota > Metazoa > Arthropoda > Insecta > Phasmatodea > Phasmatidae > Medauroidea > Medauroidea extradentata. The sequence continues at coordinate 34,249 of PNEQ01121882.1, read as the reverse complement.
TGCAGATTAACATGGTAATATAGCGTAATTTTTTTTTTAAATTTTGTACTGCAAAATATTAATTATATATATTACCATAAATACCCTAATCAAATTTAAAAAAAAAATCTTGCTCTGCTCATACACTTTTCTCACACAAATACTCGATAAAAATTTCACCAAAATGTACTGAAAATATAAAAGTAATTTTTGACAACTTGAACAGCCTCAAATCCAGATAATAGTACGTGACAAAGGTGAGAAGCGAGTGACATTACAGTATAACTCAACGATACGCAAATACAGAGAGACTACAAGTAGTATTCCAGAAACCTACCAGATTTAGATGGAAAACAAAGACCATGATAATTCCGTGGAGAAAATGTTTACGTTAACCAAATTCTCGGAAAAGGCCAATCTATTTTATATTTAATATAAAAAAGAACACAACTGTATAAATGAGATTCGTTATAAAGCTGTCATTAATAACAGCAACTATAGTAATTTTTTGATAACATCAGTGGCGTACTCCATTCTGTACCGAACTTAGCTACACTATCCTATAAGCTCGAGTTAATTTTCATGACAGCGTGAAACCTTGTTTATAGCACACTCTCCTGAGCTCCCGCGACGCGCATGAGCAACTCTGCTTGCAGGCACTATGCGCAACCTGAACACACAAAAAATGCCGTGGTGCTTAAAGGTAAAAGGAAGGGGGGAGGCAGGATCGAAAAATAAGGAATTAAATCCGTGGAAACATGATTCACGCCAAGGATATTTGTTTGTGACGGCCGTATAAATAAAGCAAGCAAACTACACAAGGTCATGCTAACCGTTGTCCAGCATTCTAAGTAATACGGAATTTGTAAAAGGACTGTGACTACGAGTAACCACGGCAACATTACTGACTGTACTGGATAATGTAACAGATGTAACTGTACTTACATACTGAGCGTACATTGCAGCTTCGCTACTTGTACAGCCCCGGAATACCAACATGCACAAGCAGATAACTGCGTACGTACATGCGAAGAACTTTTTTTATTGGAGTTAAGGCCATGATCCATCATTTACTTCAAACAATTGCAAATAATTCTAATATTTTTTAACCAAACGCTTTGATAAAATGTGAGACTGTGTACGGTGATATAATACACAATTTTGGCAGAGTGTTTTTTTTTTTAAATAATGTACTGTTTGCTAGCAAAAAAAATTTTTTGCTTCATTTTACCTTATTTTGACCACAAATTATATATTTCAGGGGTAAAAATCTAAAAATCCGTTAGATGTATTACAACAGAAAAATTCAGATACAAACTATGATATATACCTAACTGTTAAAACTGCTAGAATAAAAATTTTATGTATGTATTAATTTGCGTTAAAAAATATTTTCAAAACCACTGCAAAACTAAGGAGCCTCCCTGATAGGTTGCGTTTGTGTGAGACAGGCAGGAGCATAAGGTTGCCGTTGACCGACGTATGTAACATATTATCGCCTCTCCGCGCAAGCCACTCAGACGGCGTGCAGTGCTTTATTATTATCCTTTTCCCTATGGGATTTTATGCGGTGACCACATTATTATATTTGTTAACAGCATAGTTCAAAGTCTAACGCTTGTTTGTATATATGTGTTTTTCAAATACGGTTGTTATTTTTTTTACAGATACGGCAATCTGAATAACCCCTTTTTGGCCATATTAAAAGACCATAAAATGATGTTTTAAATAAACGTAGGTACTAAATTGTTCAAACTACAGCGACAGTTTGAAGTGTGTGTTCTTTTCATAGATATACAAATACAATGCGTGTTTAGTAGTTTCAGCGGAAAAAATAAATAAATAATCGCAACTTGCTGCAACGCATTTGAAGCGCAGTTAGGGAGGCCCCTTAAGGGGTCCGCCTTGTGGCACATGTGTTTGTGTGAGTGAGGTATGGTGCAAAGGGCGACGTCGTATGGGCCATACAACGGTGTGTCGCCTCTACGCTTAAGGCGGGCAGTCTTTGCGAAAAAAAAAATTTCCTGTGGGACTTTAAGTGGTGACCCTATTGTTTTATTTACGAAATCACTTTAGTAAAGTCCAATGCACTACCCTTAAGTGGTTTCACATGTATTCGGCTAATATATTTTCTGCTATAGCAGCCTGAAAACCCCGTTTTAACCCATTTTGACGTGCCCTAGAAGGGGATTTCTAATACGTGTGTTGTCTTGAAAGTACTTAAGGGGGATTGATCCCTGTCAGGTCGGTTTTACGGTTTTTCTTATAAATCAGGGAATAGACACATGGTTTTACTTTTTTCACGCTGACAAGACATATTTTATTGTTTCATTCACTTTTTGGAATCCATATGGCATTGTTTCTGTTAATGTTGCAGACGAGCCAGCCGCTGAATTAGCGTGCAAGGTTATCGCCGATGTATTTCTACTATGGGATTTTAAGCGGTGACAGTACAATTATATTCGTGGAAAGTGTAGCAAAGTTGAGTACACGATTCAATATTGAGTTTCACAAACATCCGGTTAGTACGTTTTGAAGTATAGCAGTTTGAAGATGCTGTTTGTAGCTTCGTTGAAGGACTTAGAAACAGAGTTTTAACGAGCATAGTGTCTTATCAATCAATGGCATGTTGTGCTTGTCCGAAGTGGTTTTTTGTAAGCTGACAAAATGTGGAACAGTTCCGTAAAAAATAGTATTTCCCTGTAGATTGCAATACACTTGAAAAGCGTCGCAGGTGGCGACATCAAGGTGCAAGACTCTTGTTCAATTCTGCTAGGTTATCAACGGTCGTATGGAGCCGCGGCGTTGCAATAATAAGACTCACCTCCGACCACTGCGGCTTAAACTATCGCCGGGGTCCAATCCAATTTATCTCACGTGGTGAACATTTCCGTGTGGCAAGCAAGTTTTCTCGAGGCTCTCCCGTTTCCTGCGCCCTCGCATCCCGTCGCTGCTCCGGTCTAGGGCTTCATACCTCACAAGACTGGGTGACGTCCGAGACTTCCAGTTTCGAATAACGAAGTGTGCTGCCCTGGACTCACGACATTTAGTTATCGAAGGTCATGTTCAGCTGGATACCTAGCATGTTGTTAAGGCAATCCTCTTTAGTTTATACTGATTTTGCGATAATATTTTTTTTTTTAGCTGAAACGAGAGCAGATTATCGCAAATGTGCCCGACAGTTTTGTTTAAAAAGTTTGTTGCCATGATAACCAATTTTTTTCTCAAAGCATAAAATTAAACGGTTTAGACTAAAAAAAAAACAATAAACCAGAATTTCGTTAGTTACATAATTAGTTAAAACCATAGTATTTACTGGCTTGAAAAATCAGCCAACATGGAGAAGACGATTCTAAACAAAACTGCCAGACAGATTTTTAATATCTGCTCTCGTTTAGGCGTAACAAAATTAATATCGCTAACAGGCAGCCGCCACGGTGTAAAACAAAAATGTTTACTTTAATCTAAAAACACGCATAGGATTCTTACACTTCTCCAACATAATATTTCAAGGACTATTTAAGGGCTTTCAAGGACGATACAGTAGGCCCTACTGCTTCAAGGACCATGGCCATGAAAAAATAAAATGTCTAAACAATTTTCAGTTGGCAAAACAATAGCACGTATGCCACATTAGTAAATTACAATAGGCCTACAATACCAGTAACGTTATCATGAACATGATAAACTTCACACAGAAACGTATGAAAAATATGACTGGTTCAAATTACAAAATTATTTCATGCATTTTTCCTCAATACACTTCGATTGACGTTAAGTTACAATGTGCTAGAAACAGAAAATTTACACCTATAAGAATGTTACACGATAGAAAAAAAAACCATACCACTGATGTGACATACCAAGTTTGTGTAAAAAAAAAAAGACAATGCAAATTGAGAGAATGCAAATGTGAAGTTTATATCTGTCGCAAGACAAATTGGAATTGGAAGCCACATTTTATTCATTTTACAATGTAAACAAACAAGCTTTTCAAAAATTTATTCATTATTTCAAGGTTCAATAATGATGAAAAATAATGAATTAGACAAAATTTTTCAAAATTTAAGGACATTTCAAGGACTTCAATAATTTAAGGACTTTTTAAGGCCTTGAAGCCAAACACTTAGAATTCCAGGTTTTTCAAGGACAGTAAGAACCTTGGCATAGGCAAGCTGCCAATGTGAAGATACCACGCCAGTTACACGGCTTGTATACGGGCATAGTTTGACGAGGAAAGTAGAGACTGACGGCCTTGTACACGAAAAAATTAATGAGTAAAATTATGCAGAATGATTAACATAAACAAATAAAATGCCAATTCTATTTCATCTATTTAGGGCCTAATTATTGTAAAGAAATATAATTTTGTTTGCCTTACATTGTTAGGAAAAAATAACGTGTTCTTAGCTCTATATGTATTTATTCCAGTGCCTGGAATAAAAAAAAAGTAAAGAACTATTTGAGCAGACACTTTCCAAATAGCCACGATAGTTAAAATCACCTTAATCACTGGCTGGAAATAATTATTTACTCAAAAATAACGTGTTTAAAGTTGTTGCATAGTCTTGAAAGGTCATATTTAGCTGATCTTTCCAAACAAAACAAAAAATTCTGCATGCTTCAGACTACAATGAAAATCCCTGTACAGTATCATTTTCAACAAACTCCCTTGTTTTTCCAGGTTTCCATGTCAGTAGACAATCAATGGACTATGTTCGCAACTAGCTGGTTCTCAACAATTTACACAAGCAGCTGACAGTGACATAATAAAATATTCTTGCATACGTCTGTATAAGAGGGTGCATTCAAGCTGTAATTTAATAATTAACTATTATCCAGGTGTTCCAGATGAGTATAACCTAAATAATGAAAGTCCTGTACGTTCACGGGAGTTTCGTTCAGTAGGGTAGAGGGAAACTCATACTCCCTCGAGTTACTTTGGCATGTAATCGAAGTGTCTCATTCTAACATGGATGCGTAAAAAATATGCTTAAATCTGTATTATTTTCAGCAATGCACACGTGCATGCATTCTGGTTGGGATAGATGTACAAGTGGCATGAAAAGCAGCTTAGAGGTAGCTGCATGGAGGGCAGCGCACGTGGACTTACGGTACGACGGTGGTCGGCCGAGCGTGCAGTGAGAAGTTGAGAAGTGTCCCGGGAAAACCCAAGACTATGGTGCAGGTGCGTCCGGCAATGTGGTTAGTGCAATGCTGCTGACAACATACCTGCTTGCTTGCCAACAACTAACAATAGAGTGGCTCACGTGTACTTTATTACCAGACGAGGTCATGCTGCCAACTGTAGTTTACGTGCCCCACTTGTTACCTGCTACTACTATTCAATATGTACGTATGTAAACACTTCAAAACTGTTGGATTAACCACCCAAGTCTTGATTGTTGTTGTGTGCGTGCTTGTGTAGAAGAGTGAGACACCGTCAAAGAATAAATAACTGAATAAATAAGTGAATGAATCGTCGAGTGAATGAATCGATGAGAGTGAATGAATTATAGATTGAAAGAATTAGTGAATGAATTGGTGAGTGAATGAATCAGTGAGAGAGTGAACCAATGAGTAAAGAGTAACCGAATGAATGAATCAGTAACCGAATAAGTGGATTAGTAATTGAATTAGTGAATGAATTAGTGAATCAGCAATTGAATGACTGAATCTGTAAGTGAATGACTGATTCAGTAAGTGAATGATTGAATCAATAAGTGAATGATTGAATCAGTAAGTGAATGATTGAATCAGTGAGTGAATGATTGAATCAGTGAGTGAAAGAGAGAATCAGTGAATGTGTGCAAGTTGACTAAGAGTGTAAAGGAGCTGATAGTGAATGAATCAGCTGACAGTAATATTTTCACGTCTACTTGCAAAAATGATCAACACTGCTACGTATTTAATTTCTAGTGTCCAAAAATAACAATTCTAAAGTACAAGAAACTTGGGAAAAAAAATAGGTGGGGTTGTCTCAAAGGTGTAATTTGTGTCGGTTAGAATTATGACTCCCAGGAAGCAACCCGCTATGACGTCACGGGACAGGCCGGGTATTGGCGGACTTTCCAGAGGAAAATAATCACCGCGACCGTTACAGGATTACCACAACACCCACTTCACTAACTAGTTCTGAAAAATATACGTTGGGATTATATTTCCCCAGGTACTTAAAAATATAATCCAGAATTTACCAAACAGACAATTAAGACGAGCTTAAGGTCCTGATGCACCCATGTGTGTGCATCTGTTTGCATAACGGGTTAGCAGGTAACGTCCAATGCGGGGGAAATAAGAACGAAACTACTGGAAAATAATTGACCGCGACAGTACAAAGACCTCCCCAACACACATCTAGGTATACAGGATATCCAGGATATTCGAACTGTACACGTGGCGATTGTAATACAAAGGCCACATACACTTATATCCGAAAAAAAAAAAATTGTGTTCATAGCTGCGACGCAGCTTACAACAATGCGATACGACCATGCGTGTAAGTCAAGTTGAATAGGATGCAGGCGCACGACACTTAACACTGCATTGTGCGCCTACTACAACGCAATCTGCATGTACTGTTAAGGTTGCCGCCTGGCGAAGGGTGTGTTTGTGTGTGATAGGTCTGTGTCCAGAGAGACAAAATATTTAAATTAAAGTTTATTAGGAACTCAATTTTCGGAGATGACTTTGGGAAAAATATTAACCTTATGAAAAATTGTATAGGCAAATGAATTAATCAGCATTAAAAAAAAATCTATCTGATAAAAAAATTAAAATCGAATAAAGGAAAGCAACGATAACAGCCTATTTTATGAATGAAATGATGGCCAATTTTAAATTACGCCCAAATGAAAGTGAAACCAAATTATTTTTGTAACCTGAAACATATAGGAGCACAATAACGTGTGTGTCATGCTTCCTTCACGAAGGAGCATACGGGCATCATTTTCAACCCTAAGTACCTGGACTATCAAGCTTCACACGGCGCGCCCACGGACACAAATCACGTCAATGTAAAGGTTTTAATACTGCAAATATACTACACGCGCCGGCAGAAACTGATCGCACACAAATTGTTTCAAGCACGTTATATTCGTGACAATCTACTGTGCGCCTCTTCATCAGAAGTATTAAATACTAGTCACGACAAAGATAACGATTTATAGGCACTGCTTGATTAATTATTTCAGTTACTAGTGCATTTCAATCACTTGTTCGTAAGAACAATGCTATGTGAAGAAAAGTTAACGTTTTCGTAAATAAAACCTCCCTAGGTATACTGCGTTTGGGTACGTCACAATCTATGCAGTGCTAAAGGTGCCACTGACCGGCGTATGTAATTCGTTATCGCCTCTATGCGCAAGCCACTTAACTGGCGTGCAGTGATTTACCACTAGGCCTACTATTCTTCATAATATGTATCAAACGGCAACAGTATGATTTTATTTGTGGGAAGTATGGTTTATAGTTCAACACATGTTTTTTTTTTTTTTTGTTAATCCGGTTAGTACTTTTTCGCGTATATAAAACTGAAAAAGCAGTTTTCAGAAAGGACTCTAAAAATTTTTTTTTATATGCGTGTTAATTTTTAGACTCATATCGACAGTATTTGAAGTGCATGTTCTTTAAGTAGATAAAATAAAATTGATTAACTACCGTATTGGGAAGGGGGGGGGTAAATCGAGGGTCACGGTATCACACTCTGTTAGGACTGGTGCCCTCGTAGGCATCTGCTTGCTCCAGAGGATGACACGAGATAAGGCTCTACAATGGTGAGCGCTGGAATGAGAAGGGCCCGGGGGAAAGGTCCCAGAGAAAACCCGCCGTCCAGCAACATCGCCCGGCACGATTCTCACATACGAAAATCCGGGGTCCGACCCAGCCGGGGGTCTAATCTGTATCACCTTGGTGGGAAGCGAGTGGTCTGGCCACTCACTTTTCCTAGCTATGCAAACCTACACACACAAATAAAGGAATAATAGCAACACGCTGCAACACACTTCTAGTGCAGGTTAACTTCTGAGCTCCAAGAACTTCACTTGAAGACTAGGAATACGCATATACTAAAATGCTGGAGGTTTTGCGTACAACGTGATACATTCCGCAATGGCAGCAAGCGAACTGATTGTCATTTGCACGGAAGACATCGTGTACAAATCAATGCATAGTCAATTTACTAACAAGACATCAAGTATTTTCCTCCTAAACCAAAGCAAGTATGTAAATTGAAGGGAAAAATCAATTTCCTGGAATTTCAGTGATCTCGGCCTAAAGCACTAAAACTATTTGTCTAATGTAGGAGTGACGTGAACAGTGTTTATAAAACGACTCCATCAAGTTAAATGTTTACCACCACGTGTTGCGGCTCGCTAGTCTGTAATACCCGCCCGACACAAGAACTACATAAACATTTCAGTAACACGCCTCCCCCTCCCCCTCGCATGTCATCACTTCCAGTTTTCCGCAGCTTCCACTTTTATGACTCTCGCATACCGCGTGTTGCACCACAGGCCCCGTCTTGTTCCAGTACAAATATCTACAGTGTCTTGCCAATACTCGCCAAGCAAACAAATATGTCTGCTAGAAGACCAACAAGACTGCAGACCACGAGACCTTCTATAAAGCCCTATGTACCTGTCGTAATTTTCCTCGTCTGAGGTGCGGGGACAGGGAAGCGATAAGGGACAGACTACAATGCTCGACAACAGTAGCGCCTCTATTTTTAGCACGTTACACTGGAGTGCAGTGCTTTCGCAGTGGTCTTTTTTCCCCTCAAATTTCATTTGTGGATATTTGTAGCAAAGGCCAACGCAGGATTCTATGTTTCCAAATCCGGGAGGCATTTTCGACCTAACAGCAGCCTAAAAAGAAGTGGGGCTCAAAATCTCTTATGACCTCGCTGCCAACGAGACGTTAACCTTTACTACCTACCTCAGAATCAACTAAACCAACGAGACACCTAGCAATACTCTAGTATCAAAAGTTAACTCCCCCAAAACTTTAAACGCATGCGTGACAACCACACAGGCCCAACTTCAGTAGCGATCTACAAAAAAAAATCTACCAAATATTAGTATTTATAATCCCAAATAAATATGAAACTCAGCTACCAAAACTTTAGTTTCTGAACAAAATATATAAAACGCTACAAATCCAATTTTGTTTAGCGAATAAAATATGTAGTTTTGTTGACAAAGTACTTACTTACGCAACAGTAAAAACAATGAAAGAAAAAAATTTTTACGTAAATGTAATAATTTGTTGGAAAGCGCACATTAAGATTGTGATGATCCTACTTAATGTACGTGGTTGTTCGGAATCATCATTCAAGAGTTATTTTACAATTTCTGCGACAATCGGCACAATAGCGATTTTTTTTTGTGTACGTAATGATGTACAATGTCTACAGAAAATGAAAAATGAAGACTTCGAAATTGAACACACATAGAGAATAATGTTTGGTACAGTCAACCATATAGGTATGCGTTCACATATGGCGAAACAAATACATATTTCAAGAAACAAAGTTTTGTACCCAGAAAAATATATAAAACTCGTAAAAAATTGACTGTTGTTAAACGAAAATGTATATTTAAGTTAACAGTAGGTGAGGTGAGAGAGTATTAAGCCTACGACCCTTTAACAACAAGGTCCTAAGAGGCGTTGAGGATGAAGTGAGGTGAAGGGTCAAAACAAAAGACACGCCCGAGCCTGTATTCAAACCCAGGACCCCTCGCACCATAGACCGGAGCATAACTGACTACGCTACGGAGGCCGGCTAAGTAAGCCCTATTTCGGATATGGTTAAATCTGCCATGCAACCAAATATTTTGTTGATTAAACTGTTGGACATTTGTTTGGCCACACACAAGTATATATAGGCTAAGGTTGCCTGTACCAAACGTTTTTCTCTGTCAAAATATATGCGAATGTCATGTGTTATACGAAGCATGAATCCATAAGGATGCGGCACACATCATCGCTTAGTCCGACCGCGAGTGCTAACGTGCGATTCTCTTATCATTGCGTTGTAGATAAATAAACTCTGAAAACATCAATTCATTTCTACGCTTTTTTCGAATCCAATATGAATAAAATACTCAATGACAAGCTTAGATAATGGTATTTGCCAACTTTATGAGTAAATATTTATCCATAATTACTAATTCGTTACGCGTGATCTCTAGCGCCGCAGTTAAATGCACGAGGTTCCGGCGTCAAAGATAGTGTCTCAGAAGTTCGTAACACGTGAAACAATTTTGTTTAAAACGTTGGCTAAAACTATTGCTTACGATTGCTATTGTTTTCAAGAAACCTACCGTTGTAGATTAATGCATTTGACGTTGAGGTTATGTACCACGCCCTCTTACGGTACTATTTTTATATTTTGTATTACCTATAACGAAACTGCATGAACATCCAAACAAATAAACTATTGCATCAAAATTAGAAAACATTAATTTTATTTCAGCAACAAAAAACTTAATTAGTACTAAACAATAAAATAATTTTGTTGCGCTAAGCCTACATTACAATGCGTTTTGAGACTTCAAGGGCGTAGAAATGACATTACATGTACTACTCACAGAAGCATCATTCCTTTATAATTATCGTAAAATGGTAGTGTCACCGCTGAACGCCTGGTGGGGGCGAACTGAGAAAGGAAGTATTGCACTGCCTGACGCGTAGAGGCTATGATGTATGCTGCGAGCGTGTCTGGATCGCCCTTACTGCTATAGTGCGTCTAGGCATCGGAAATGCATATCCAGCCAGACAGCACATTGAAGAGTTAGTTTCCCTCCACGTGCTGATTTATTGGTTTTCCTCGCCTATTTTTGTTTCAGGATCGAAAATTCCACATAACCACAATCGAAACATAGCTATTGATCTTGCCCTTCAGACAATGTATAAAAAGTGAACTACGAACTGACCAGGGGTGCCCACAAGGCGCAAGTTGTGCATTTAGAAATTTTTGGGGTGATTTTTTCTTTCAAGAATAAAATGTTTAATCATAAACGAAAAATGTTTCCATGATTGTACAACTGCTATCGTGGTATTACCTACAAAGGCTAGTAAAAACCAGAGCAGTTGTATATGTTTGCGATTGTTTTTACGAAATGGTAGCCTAAATATATCTCCAGTATCTAAGCGTAACTCATAGTAAATTTGTATTTTGAGTTTTTAGGGGGGGGAATTTTTTTGGGCGGGGGGATTTGCGCATTGGATTTGGGGGGGGGGAGGAGATAAGCACCTCTGGAACTCACAATTATGTTATTTTTTCAATGAAAGTCAATAAAAGAAAAATCAATGGCTATGTTTCCAATGTAGTATTCTTAGGATTTGAGATCGTGAAACAGGTCTAGAAACAAAAATAGGTAAGGAAACCCAATAAATCAACACTTTAGGGGGATACTGACTTTTAAGGTGTCCGATTGCCCAGGGTGCTGAGCTTCGGCCGTAAAAATATTACTCAAAAACTGCTCAACGCGCATTAGTGATTTATGGTAAAGAATAAGATTCTAAGGACGTTACCCATTTGAGGTGAACAAATGCTCTTTAAATTATATTCCTCGCTTCCAAAAACTGCGAAAATAGGAATGTTGCGGTCCTTTCTAGGCATGAAAATCTTGACGCAGAATATTTTAAAAAGTATATGCGGTTACAATACACCTTTATCTTTAATATCGCATCATAAAATAACACGGTCACCACTGAATGCCTGGCGAGATTTTGGCGATATGACTGCACACCATTTCAGTGACTTGCGCTTAGAGGCTACGTGAAGGCTTAGTAGTACCTACAATAACTGCTGAAGCTCTGATTCATTTGAACCACAAACTGATTCAACTGCGGACTCATACACCAGGCTGCGCATGTACCCATTGTGTCCACCGTGCAAGGAATACTTACTGTAGGCTCATTAATGTGTGGTACACGTCTTAACAGCAAGCGTTATAAATACCCTCCGCCATTGGCAGCAACATGCCATACGCATATGTAGGTTGTATTGCTAATGTCCTAGGCACTATAGAGCAGGAACCTCTGCACGAGAGGTTTTCAGATAGAAAATTATTTTCAAATCAAAACAAAGGTATTTTTAAAATTTGATTATTACTGTGATAGGCATAGCCCGATACAATTTAAATGTACATATTGAAGGCATAACTGGTGTAAATATCATTAAAGACTGGCCATTAGAATTAAGTATCAGATGTTTTTAGTACTAAGCGGCGGCTATCACGGGAATATAAAACAGGCTAGAATTTTAGTACAAAGTTGGTTCAAGTTTTGTTGTACTCTGTGTAAATAGTACTATGTGATAGGCATGATAGTAGGATGATTAGGGAGAATTAATGTATATTTCGTATTTTGGACTGGGAAGATGAGATGAGAGACAGGGTAGTCGCCCACACATCTGGAAGCATTAGGAGCTGTTTAGCAGTCAACAGTGACGAAGTACCAGTCGGCCCCTCCTGCTGCCCCCCCCCCCCCCGAGGCTGCCAGGGGGTGGGGATGTGAGAGGCAAGCTAACGGCCAAGTCTCCCAACCATTTAATTTAAATTTTAAGTATTAGTATGTGTTTTGCCATAAGTATAGATAATTATAGGAAATAATGATGTCACAATTAGAGAAATGTAAACTGTGATTTTATGGAATAAAATCACCACGAAAGAGAGTCGTAATCGCCCGGATTCGGAGCAATGCCGGAAAGCCGGGAATTTTAAACAAAGCTCCTTATTGGCTGGAGGGAGACGCGTCAGAAATCGCCGTTAGGCAGGGTGCCGGCAGTGGTGCAGGAGATAGACCAGCCTGGGACTCAGCCGCGGACGGACACGTGTGACCGTGTCCTGCGGGTCCGTGTCTCGGTAGGCTACCAGAAGTGCGTTACCAAGAGACTTGATTACGCATTTAATCACATCCGATTGTCGGGCAAAGGTGATGAGACGTCAGCCGCTTTGATCACAATCCGCAGGCCGAGAAGCCAGTTGTGTGGCCTGAGTGCGGTGCGGGAGGTCGTTGTTCGATTCCTGCCGCGAATAAGGGCGTTTACGACCGTGTGGAGTGGGGTGTCGTATAAAATGAATATCACTCGTTTCACTTAGTAGTTTGAACCTATATTCTCGAAAAATAAGTGTTGAGTGATTGGTCACTTTCTGACACTGACTTGTGATCTTGAGTAAACTAAACCCGCTGGGCTAGTCGAGGCAATTCCTGGCACGGGATAGATTTGATCAAAACCCTACATGAACTAATTAATTAATGAATATAAATTAACTGCTCTCAAAAGGTAGGGACAGTCACATTACATAGGCTCTGTCTGCTGTAATAATGATAATTATAAAAATAAAAGTTGCCCACTTTTCTAGATTTTTGGTTCCAAGTATTTATTTTTCAAAAAAAGTTTTTTAATATGTTTCGTCTAAACAAAGCACACCTAGTGCTCTGCAGACAGTCGTGCACTAATAAAATATCATATATATTCGAAAAAATGTTCCATAGAATTATTATGAGTAGTTAAGATTTTATCGATAAGAGTATTGTAGTATTTGCTCGACATCCTATCTATCCACACCCCTTAATATCAAACGACAGGACAAAGGTCACACACGGCGTCTATAAAGAATACTTTTATCGTACCTGGAAGAAAACCGCGTTCCCTGGACAGTTATTTACTGAGGTACGGATGAACGCGAGAAACGTATTTTACAGACGAAGTCTTGCTAGCGACTGCTCCCTCGATATTTGGAAAAAAAAATAGTGTTTAAAATATTGATTCTTTCAATATACATTCAAAGACACTGAACTCCCTAGTTTCACTCATCCTATAAGTGTAATGCAGCACTGTCGGGCGACATCGAGCACAAAGATCCCTTAGCTCTGCTGTCCCTCTTTTTTACACTGCTCTCAAGATAGTTGGGGCTCGCAACAGTATATATATGAAGTATTGGAAAAGAAATAACGGCGTCTGTATGAGGCCCTTTTGTAGTGGCAGCGGCGGTCGTAGTGATAACTCGGTGTGCGCTTACGTTTACAGAGAAGTGTCCGAATACTTTTCATCGGATACTCTGTATACATGGGACGCATCAAGCAGGAGTGTCATAATAATGTGTGGCGATAACTTACAACAAAATTAGTCCAAAAGGTGGTTATTAAAAACGTGTCTTTGTTCCGACATTTTGACTAAACCAATCAGAGTAAGGTTATTTGACAGCATGCGTCTGTGATTTGCCAGAAGAACCGCAAGACAAGTGGAAGTTGAAACATCCAATAATTGACCACGAAGCAGAGATGCAGGTGTGCACATAAGGTACTGAAACCAAATGGTACAAAATATATTCGCCACAGACTTGTTGCTCTACTTAAAGAGGACAATGTTGTGGAGTGTCACACGAATACTTTTTTTACGCGAAACCGCCGGACTTACTCTTATTGTTGTTATCTATGAAAAGAACACCCACTTGAAACTACGTATGAAACTTTTTGAAAATTCAGTATGCTTGTTAGTAACATGATTTTGAGGCTAAAAACGGCTTTTTTAGACTGCTGTAACTCTGAAAATACGACCTGAATCCGTAAATTGCAAAATAAGGTGCGTACATTGGTCTTTACTTCATAATAGGCAAAAATAAAATTTCAGGGTCCCACAGGAAAAAGAGTTCTACGAGAACACTGCACGCCAATTTAGCGCTGCGAATAGAGACCATGTGCCTATCGTCGAGTGTGGTACTATGGCTCTTATCTCTCCGCTGTTACCGCGCGCCAAACACGGAGATCTGAAACCGTACACAGTACTCATAAGGACGTTGGACCCGTAAACATTCAAAATTTTATATTTGTACCAAACACTGTTCAACTTTTACTTATAAGATAACATGTCAATTCCCCAAATAAAAAAAAATTAGGTCCCATGGTTTTAGCATGATCACCTATCAAAGTCGCAAAATGGCAGTTGCGGTGTAGCCAAAATAATAAAAAATAATAAACTTGCAGAAACGAGATAATTCATATTGATACTCAATGATGTGAGCTACTTCAAGACACTTTTGTGAATACAAAGCGATACAATTTTGTATTTTTAAAAAATTTATGAAAATGAGTAAATTTTTGCATAACTTTGACTTTTGGCTACTACTGAAATTTTCAAAACTAACTTTTGTCTACCATGTCATAAAATGCATTGATACACTGACTATAAGTTACTGTAATTTTGAATTTATTAGTTAATTACTTTTTTGATTTTGGCTACACCGCAATGGCCATTTTGTGACTTTGATGAGTGATTATGCGAAAACTATGGGGCCTATTTTTTTTATTTTGGGAAAATGGCGTGTTTAATGATATGCATAAGCTGAACAATGTTTTGCACAAATATAAAAAAAAAATGAAATGTTACGGGTCCAACGCCCTTAAAACGCATCATCATATGAAACACACTCATTTCTGACTTTTTCCATACACAACTATTTGATAAAAAGTATATATAATGTATATGTTATCAGTAATTGATTAATAAACTTAGAGTATTATTTTACAATATAATATAGTGCCAACTGTGAGTTGCAAATTAAATGTCATAAAATTATAACTGTTAGAACACTTCTGTTCAGGAAAAATTCAAGAAGTCTTAATATTTATAACAATTAATTTGAATAAACGTGTTGAGCACCCAGTGACACTCGACTGGAACTACGGACCATGTTTACACGACGGACGCAGCAGGGGCGGGAGTGTGTTGACACTGTTTACCCGCTGTATCCTAGTTTCCTAGGAAAAACGTCTTGTGACAAGGAGCAAAAAATGCCGTCTTACCGGGAATCTTTGCGGATTTTCACACCAGCTGGCATCAGTGGTAACATCAGATATATCCCTGAAAGCAATGTCCTCAGTCAATGAATCTGTTTTCGACGCAGTAAGGCAAACAGCCTAGCCATCAGTTTAATTAATTTCGAAGTTTTAACATGTTTTTATTAGATTTACCTGCATGTATGTATCTAATGGAATCCTTCAATTCAAGTTTTACCCACTTACAGATGTCGGCACTATTGTATTTGAAAATTTCCACTCGTATTAAGAATCGATGATAATTCAATGATTCCATACGTATGACCTGGTATTCTAACCCACTACATTTAAAAAATGCCATCTGGCTGTGACAGAAAAAAAAACGTCTTAAAATTATCAAAGAAACAAGTTTAAAACAAATCAATACTCATTGCTTCCACTTTGTTTGAATACTAAAAAAAATAAATAAATAAAACATTTAAATTAAAACACACTCTTGTGTATATATATATATATATATATATATATATATATATATATATATATATATATATATATATATATATATATATACACACACACACACACACACTTTAGTTTCCAGCCAGTGATCAGTTTTACTGGCCTTCCAGTTACGCGATCTGGGTTCGTAAGCGTTTTTTCGAACATCTTCAGGTTTTTTTCTCGAATCACTCCTACGATCTCGTATCGTGTCATATGTTTTGTCCATTCATAGGGTGAGGGGTTAGCCCACCCCTATTGTTGAATGGTGTTCGTTACTAAAATATTCATTATTTCTCATTTGTACAAGAGATAGAGTTTTTTTGTACATCCCTAGCAAGTAAATACAATTTACTCGTGCGAAGGGATTTTAACATTCATTGTGTTTTTTTTCTTTCTTTCGGAACGGTATGTCATGGGAACGACGTACACATTACGCAAAAAAATAACTTGCTGAAATCTAAAAATTAAAATTGAAATCACATTGCATGGGATACTTAAAGAAATATAAAAAAAAAAATCATATTATGAACTATTGTATTTCAACGAAAGACTATTGCAATCTTCAGTATTTAAAAAAATAGGCAGGTATTTCGAATGTTTATACATATCCCTCTAGCCAAAAGCAACTTATTTCAAGGCGACTTATTTCAGTATGTAGGATGGTTTTCGATCCTGTTGCATGCAAACTTTGACTTCAACATGCCTTGATGCAAAAACTATTTTAGTAAAAAAAAAAACTTAGATGCTGGAGGCCAGGTTACGAGGTTAACGGACGATACGCGTTATGCACGCGCATGACTAAATGAAACGAGGCCTTTGATAATCGAATGTTTGCGATCGTTAACGCAGTAGATCGTTACTCTTCGATCGAAAGTCATCGTAATGACGCCCCAAAAAAAATTTAATTGTAAGCCACCGAGGAAAAAAGTTATTGTAGTATGCATGTACTATACTTCCGTTAAAATAGAGATATCAATGCATTTTAGGTTGATGGATAAAAATTGTTTCAACAACAATCTGTGCTGTAGAACCAAAAAAAGGTTTTTTTCGCCTTCTATAAAATATATATTTATAGGGACAGTTCAGGTAGTACCAGCAACGAAACTGGATAGTTTTCCTTGCCAGTATCTACACCTTTGACGATCATTATTTTTTAAAAAATAAACGGGAGCCAATATCAAAAAATCGCTCGGTAATGTTTGTTACAACAGGGTACATACTCAGATTTTGTCGAGACAACACGCAGCTCGATGACAGATAATCCGTTAACTAACAAAATTTCATTTTAATTGATTAATTATCTAAAATATTTACACAGTTTGTCTCCAAAAAAATTACATTACACAGTAAAACCAAATTTCAAAGAAATTTACAGAGCAAATTTACGTCACCGGCTCTGGTCTGAGATCTGAGTGTAAAATAATAACTCTCTGGAAAACTGAAAAAATTGGAACCCTGCCCTTAACAGAATAAAACTGCTCCTCGCATTTTTTTTTAAATTAAATGCCTAGGAAAGAATCACTACCTGCAAGAAATGTAAGAAGGGAGAGCATGTTGGGCACTCCAGTGCCACAGCAGGGACGACGGGTACAGCCAGCAGTACAGGCGCTCATATGAGGCCGTGTTATCTGACAACTGATAAGGTGCTGGCACCTGCAAACAACACGCCTCCCAGTGAGCTCGCCGCCTACATCTCTGGCGCTGAGCTGCGGGACGAGCACGCCAAGCACATCACGCGCGTTCACTACCAAACGAGGCGACACATGGGACTGTTGTTAAGGGGGAGTCTTAAGACAATTTTATTGTATTTTCAGTTTTTAAGCCATAGAATTTATTCAAATTGTATTATCAAAATTTTCCCTTCGACAAACCATAGGGCATATTCCTGATAAACTGATTGACATAAATAATAATGGAATCTTACATTAATTTGTCACTCAGAATCACTGCAAGAGGTTAAGTTTCAAGAATTTTCTTGCAATTATTCTACATGACCAATTAATGGGAGATTCCATTATTATTTATGTCAAACCGTTTAGCAAGAATATATCCTATGCTTTGCAGAAGAGAACATTTTGGTCATATAATCTGTAAATCTTTTATCGAACTTCGAAGTACCCTTAACGCATTGAGATTAAAATTGAAAATATAAATTCAACTTTAAATACAAATAACTTTGTGTACATGAACAGTATTACGTTTTTCAGTTAATGTTCAATTTTTAAGGCCTAACAAACAAATGCCTAATTGTAAGTTTTCCCGTTCAACTTATAGTTTAGTAAAAAAACATTTTTTTTCATCTTCCCGAAAGTTGGCCTTCTTCATTTCACCCATTCAATTATATTTTATTTAATTTATTTGGTCACTTTGCGTGGTCGAACAGTACGAGTCCTTGGTAGAGGTACATATAACTAGAGCCACGATTTTACGACGAAAAGATTTTTGCAACATTTGGTTTCAATGCGTTATGTTCACATCTGCAGCTCTGCTACATCGTCCGTGATTGGATGATTTTACTTTCACTTGCCTTGGCATATAGAACAGCCGATGTGCACGTGAGACACTGAAAAAAGTGAGGCAAAAATATTTTCGCAACAAAATCGTGGCCATACATTTCGATAATTGGTAAATATTCGTAAAATTTAAACTACCGATACCCAGCTCTATTAGTAAAATAACGGACATGTTTCCTCTACAAAGCTATATTTTTGGAACACATTTTGTTAGCAACTGTTGGATATAAACGCAAAGTTCAACTATATTACACCATGCAACATTATATACACGTATAGCATATACACTACATATTTCTTCCTGGCACGGATATGAATGCGTCAGAGAAATACGCGTTACCAAAATCCTACATCTTACATTGGATACAACGAAAAAATATATGTAATAGGCCTAAATATGTATATACGACACACGAACAGACGGAATATATTTAGGTCCTTGTCTCGTAACAACATCTGAACAGGCGGCGTTTGCTTGTTAACATTTATTAAATTAGAAGATTAAGTGACGTGAAAATCCTCATTTACCACGTTAATCATTATTATATTATGAACTCAGCAATTATCGTTTCATGTTAGCCCGGCAACTTTCCACTTATTGGAGGTAATTACATTTCCCCCCTCTAAATATGGAGATGAGTCCCGTGCAACTTTATAACAGACCGCGATTCCTTATAATGAAAATATTTATAACCCATGGTTTGCATACATTTTGAAAACTGCAATCTTGTGGAAGTTTATCACCTGAACATAGAAGGCGGTATCTACTGTACCGACAAACTTCAGGAGTGATTCCATTATCAAAATGAAGTGGAAAATATACAGCAATAATACTATTTAAATATAATAAATAACGGAGATGCGGGTACTTGAGAACTAAGGCTTTTAAATTTGCAAAATATCTGAAATTCAATTTTATTTACAAATCTCCAAACATTGCTTTGTTCAACCAAAGAGTAATATTTCAATTTTACTTCTAGCCATAGTGAAAATAAGAGTTAAGGTCACCCTCTAATTGTATACAACCAAATATTTTACATTATTTGATACAACTGTAACTGCAATATGTACGAGTCGTTACCAAAAATAAATTCTAAGAAATGTGTGCATACGTGAGTTTTCAGCGGGTAGCGATATGAGGTTATTTGTTCCTGCACACAAAATATTACGTTTAGAGAAAACTGTGAAATAGAGTAGCCTCATGAATTTTTGTCGATATGGTTCACATCCGCACGAGGAATTTTTGTTATTGCATGCTGAGTACCTTCCATTTCTTGAATGATCATAAACAGTATATTACAAGGACAATAAATTAATTTTCTTCGAAGACAATATGCTTACTTAGATGACATTTAAAGGGCGCTTTGCGACGAAAATTCCTGATCTTATAATTGTACCAAACACTGTCCAACACTTACACATTACATTAATAGTAATTTTTCCGAAATAAATATTTTTCGGTTTCATAGTATTCGTACAAGCGTTATGTCAAAATAGCGATTTCACTATTTTTGCTACTTACCCAAAGTAAAAACTACTCAAACGATACGACTGAAATAACTGAGTGACAGTTAAGGTATTAAGCTACAGAGCGACACCTTTTCTATTTCACGTAAAAAAAAATTTTTTTTTAATTCCGAAACTTAATTATATGCAAAAATGTAGGTACACTCGAGATTTTTCTATACAAACAATTTTTTACGTGAACTTACAAAGGTGTCATTCTGTAGCTTAATACATTTACTTCCACTCAAAAATTATTTCAATCGAACCGTTTGAATGGATATTACTTAGGGTAAGTGGCGAAAACATTCAAATCGCAACTTTGACAAGCACTTGTATGAAACTATGTAATGGAAACATATTTTATTTGTGGGAAATTACAATTAATGTAATGTGTGAGAGTTGTACAGTGTTTGGTACAGTTACAAAATTAAAGATTATCGAATGCAGTGTTCTTTTACCCGCGACTGTGCTGGTCAAGGCCACGTCAGGTATGGCAGTTATTTTGTATCATAGGAACTTACAATAATAAACTTAAAAAGCCACCACTGGGCGTTACACCCAGTTTCAACATACGCTCTTCCTCGGCGATATCTGAACGTCCATACAATGCCCTCTAATAGGTTGTCAAATTATGTAGCTGTCCCAGCATGCCTATTACATTTTTTTGGGTGCTCCGTTCTGCCACTCTACCCCATTTTGCATCCCCACCCCACGTTTTGCAGAAACCTTTGCGGACACACGTACAAATTAACAAAGTTTCATCATTGCAGGAATCGTCCAAATATTACATTGGTATGTATGTACGTATGTATGGTATACTCTGACACCGTTAAACCGATCACAGTTAAACTTAGCACTAAACACACACACACACATATATATATATATATATATGCTAAGTTTTACGGAGTATACCATACATACAAGCATACATACATACCAACGTGATCTTTGAACGATTCCCGCAGTGGGTTCGTATTTTAAACAGAACAGATGTTTGGACATACGGCATTGCGGGTGAATGTTACCGTATCGCAGAAAAAAACAAACAAAGGGAGAAGCTTTTCTTCCTTTGTATTTTGTGGGTTTTTCTGCAATGCGGCAACATTCACCCGCAACGACTATGTCCAAATATCTGTTCTGTTTAAAATACATACCAACGTTGTGTGTGTGTTAGTGTTTATTTGTTCCCCAGATATTTCGAATCGAATTATGCACATTACAGGGAGAACTTAAGGGCGTTGGACCCGTAAAATTTATTTTTTATATATATATATATTTGTGCCAACTACAGTTCAACTTTTGCACATCAGGTAACACGTCATTTCCCACAAAAAAAATTAGGCCCCATAGTTTTTGCATAACCACTCATCGAAGTCACAAAATGGCCATTGCGGTGTAGCCAAAATAAACAAAAGTAATTACCAATAAATTCTAAATTACAGTAACTGATAGTCAGTGTATCGATGTATTTTATGACATGGTTGACAAAAGTTAGTTTTGAAAATTTCAGTAGTAGCCAAAAGTCGAAGTTACGCAAAAATTTACTCGTTTTCATAAATTTTTTAAAAATACAAAAATGTATCGCATTGTATTCACAAACGTGTCTTGAAGTAGCTCACATCATTAAGAATTAATACTAATTACCTTTTTTCTGCAAGTTAATTATTTTTTTTATTATTTTGGCTACACTGGAACTGCCATTTTGTGACTTTGATAGGTGATTATGCTAAAACTTTGGGACCCAATTTTTTTTTTATTTGGAGAAATGACATGTTACCTTATGTGTAAAAGTTGAACAGTGTTTGGCACAAATATAAAATTTTGCATTTTTACGGGTCCAACGTCCTTAAGCCGCAATACTTCCCATAGCGATGTGCTGTGACCATTATGACATACACACGAATTTAAAAAATACAGAACCTAAAATGACAGATTCATTAACACCAACAATTTTCTTTGAAACATATGTCGACCAACAATGAAAATAGCTTGTTTCTTGCCAAACACAAATATTATTGTCTACAGCCAGTGTGCGGAGACTAACTTTTCTAGCTTGACAATACTTTCAATGCAATTACTTTAAGGTAACAGCACGAATAATAATCATGCAACATACAAAACTGATAAAATGGCTGAAAGCCACGCGGGCAATTTTTGATGAACACATAAATCTAACCATTGCAACTCTTAAGGGCGTTCACATGGCTAAAATTCATAATTTTATATTTTTATGGCATATTGTTAGTTTTGTACACGTTACCTGTGACTACATTTTCGGTTGCAAAAAAAAAATTGCACTTATAGTCTTTCCATGGCGGCGTGTCAAAGTCAGAATTTGCAAGTTACGGGAACACAGGAATAACAACAAAACCAAGTGACTTACTCGAATGAAACAAATTTATACTTAAAGTAGATATTATGGGTCATATGCTAAAATATTTAAAACCACACAACGAAATTCCATTTTAGTTTTTAAAATATTCGGAAAATGATGACAGTTTACTTCATTTATAGCAATTTAAAAAAACAGAAAAATACTTTGTTGTGTCTCTTTAAAAATTTTTAGCATATGACCCATCACACTTAATTTCAGTATAAATTATTTCATTCGAGTAAGTGACTTGGTTTTTATTATGCCTATGTTCCCGTAACTTGCAAATTCTGACTTTGGCCCGTCACTGTGGAAAAAACAATGTGAGCTAAAAAAATGTATACAAGTGGAAAATGCAGTCACAAGTAACGTCTATGAAACGAACACTATACAGTGCAAATATAAAATTATGATTTTTTTTCCACGTGAACACCCTAAGGCACACTATCAAAAGAGTTCCTTTTAATTACAACAACACTTAATGCGGTCGTTGCCACGTGTAAGCGAACGTTTCCTCGCTAGTTTGACGTCATTAGTTATATACAAACGCAGTACGCATGCAGTAAGCCAATTATATTCAGATTATTTCTAAATGGGGCTAACTAAAGATTAGGCCTTATCTGATTTCCTGTCTGTTGTAAAAGCACGCCAATGCCTTCGGTATACCCGAATAATTATTGCCGTTTGTCGCCACATTAAACACAGAGAAGCAACATCAACTGTTAGGAACTTGCAATACTTTAAATTATAGAGAATCAAGAAACCCATAAGGGCTTAAGGGTGCCGCTTACCACGCGCTTCAAATGTGTTGTAATGTACAGGGAAGTACATTTCCTATTTTCATAACGAAACTGATCCGCATGTGCCCATTGTACCAATGTAAGAAAACACACTTCGGACAAGGTCGAAATGTCGTTAAGACACCATTCTCGTTTTATATATATATATATATATATATATATATATATATATATATATATATATATATATATATATATATATATAAACTGTTTCTAAGCCCTTCAACACTGTACAAAAAACGGCTTTTTCAGACTGCCGTACTTAAATATGTACTAACCTGATATGCGCGAAACACGAGATAGAATCTGCACTAAACTTTACAACAGATTTCCACGAATAAAATTGTATGGTCACCGCTTTGAGTCCCATAGCAAAAATGGATCAGTGGGAAACTTGCACGCTATTTAGTGATTGGCTCGTTATGTCGATGTGGCTTTTTGAATCACGTTGCAAGGTTGACCTTATGGCTCAGTCACTTCTCAGTCTGTAACGAGAAAAGCGTTCAGGGTAGGCGGCACCCTTAAGGACGTTCAAGTGTAAAAAAAAATCATAAATTTAAATTTGTAACACATAATGATTTGTAGACGTTACTAACGGCTAATTTTTTTTCCTATGAAAATTTTTTATAACTTGAATAGTATTCCCATAAATGCATCTCGAAGTCAAAATTTGCATGTTACAGCAGAGTACATCCAAAAATTCCAACAAACTTACTGAAATGAAATAATTTATACAGAAATTATATGCCCAGGACTATGTACTAAACGTTATAAAAACATACAATGGCTTAGCTTTGTTATTTTTTTATGAATAGCTAAAATCTTACGCTTTTTACTCAATTTCCAGGAATGTTGTTTTAAAATACAAAATATTAGTTGCCTTACGTATTTTGTAGCTTTCAGCAAATTGCTCGTGGCAGTTAATTTTGGTACAAATTAATT
The DNA here is from genome assembly GCA_003012365.1 of Medauroidea extradentata. Classification (NCBI taxonomy): domain Eukaryota; kingdom Metazoa; phylum Arthropoda; class Insecta; order Phasmatodea; family Phasmatidae; genus Medauroidea; species Medauroidea extradentata. Next base: position 9,845 of record PNEQ01121882.1, on the reverse strand, counting down.
TATTTCAGTAAGTAGGAGAGTTTTCTTTGCGTTTATGATGCTGTACCATGCAACACTTGACTTTGACACGTCGTTGTGGGATTACTACTCACGAAAAAATCTCCCATAAATGAATGACATCGTCAATAGTAACATGTACCAAACGTAAAGCATATCTAGAGGTACATCAATTTCGCGGATTCATCTGGCAGCAGCCTAGACTTGTCAGTCCTATACACCCACTGGCCACAATCGATTATCTATTGGCGTATAACCTTACAAGCAGGTAGCAAGTGATAGTACTTTGCATTATTTCCTTATTTACTACTGGCTTGCAGTAGTCAAACGCGTTTCGTAACAGCCGCCAGCAAGCCACAGACATGACAATGAAGAATACATAATTGGCGTTCAACCTGACCTGGAATGTATCTGCGAAATTTACGTACCTCTAAACATATCATTACGAATGTTTCATATTTGCTTGTATATTTCACCCACGCCTGAGTCAGAATCACGGGGGGATAAGGACGACAGTAGCACGTACATTAAATGTTGCATCGCCACTATGCGAGAGCCACTGAACATATGTGCAGGTTATCGTAGCTTGTACGTGACCATAAGGGGGCTGCACGGTAAGTTATACATTTTATAAACGCGCATTTGTCGAAAGGCACATAAAATTGTAACTTTAGCAGATTATTATTATTGAAAATAAATTGAGCCTCGCTCTTTAGTTTTGCAGTGGTTTCGAAAAAAAATTTTTTTTACCGCAAATTTACACATATATCAAAAATTCATTCTGGCAGTTTTAACACTTATATATCACCATTTGTATCTATTTTTTTTTGCAATACACCAAACGAAGGTTAGATTTTAGCCCCTAATGTCACAAATTTTGTTGTCAAAGTAAGCCAAAATGAAGGAAAATAATTTTTTTTCTAGCAAAAGGTGCATTATTAAAAAAACCCGCTCTGGCAAGATTGTGTATCGTATGACTGTGCACAGTGTCAAATTTTTTCAAAATTTTTGGTTACAAAATATTCGAGTTATTTGCAATTGTTTGAAATAAATGAAAGATCATGGCCTTATTGTTGTTTTATTTATAATAATACTATCTGTGATATGTTCAGTGTCACTTTTACAACAGTTGCGATTCTAAAAGGTTGAATTAAACTATATCAACGGTGACACTCCAGCCGTATTGGCCTCTGGCCAGTTAATGCATATTAAGTTACAGCAGTCTGCTAAACCCGTTTACGTGATGTTGGAAGGCTTCGTAATAGCATGTATAGCATGCGTGCTGTATTGAAAGTAGGCTACCATCCCGCCACTGTTTGGAAAGTATTTTATTTCCGTACGTCAGCATAATTGCGACAAGTTGAAAGTTTCCTCATTCTAACTTTCTTCATAACGCGACAATGCAGTTCGAGCACGGGACAGGCGACCGCAGTAATATTGTTTTGCTAACTGAAACATCAGCGACGACAGTTCCGTGAATGTTACATAAAATCATACACGTATGAAACTCTCCCTTCAAAAGTAGCCAAGCTAGAAAAATACAATCTGCACTAATAAACATACAATTTTAAGCAATCTAATTACTAGTTTAGATGTTAAGGCTACTAGCATTCTCGAGAGTCACTTTTCAAGAGTTTAATATGCAACTAGTAGAAGGATTTATTTTTATTGTTGACTATTCTTTTTCAAGACAGTAAATAATACTGTTTTTTTGGTAATTACGTAATTAACGAAATCTCTGTTAACGCATTGACCAAAATAGCATAATCTTTTGTTTTGAAAAAATATGCTATCACGGCAAAAAAATAATTTTTAACAAAACTGCCGAAATATTTCTGATATCTGCTATATATAAGAATCTAGTCTCGAGTAATTGGCTCTATTGCTAGGTTTCTTCGCCCACCAAAATAAAATGCAGTATATTCTATTTTATATCAGCACTGCCATACAACCTGATTACCTCTCGTCGCCCCTTTCCTGGTTTGTTATCCAACAACGCACATTTGAAGGCATGTACGCACATGATACCTTTTAGAATGCATAAATGTCCATGCAAAACATCGTTTCACTCGAGGCAACTACTGATTGGTGGAATTAGTCATCTATAGAGACGATGAAAAATTCGCGAGTTCACTGACCTGTAGGCTAGCCTCCAACAATGTATGTGTATTCAAGCAAACTACGTATGTTCATTAGCTGCTCACTGACACAGTGGTACGTGGCACGTTACAGTATGCTTTTATTATTGGCTCAGAGGCTTCCAGGAGATGTCGTATAAGTCAAGAGCCAGTGGCAACAGTCATACGAACTTACAGTTGTTGGGATTCTAGCGTATGCGCAAAAGAAAAAACTATTTTTCAGGTCCCTAGTAATGTAAGTACTTCAAGTCATTTAGTAAAGCTTGTATTTTAATTATCTTACTTACTGATTATATCACAATGAACACATGTTATGAAGCTTCTGATTGCATGAACTTCTGCTCTACAACAATCCTCGCGAACGCCTCATAAATGCAGTTGCATCTACCAATTTCATTGTCAAGACACTTAAGGACGCGGTTAACCTCAGTTTTCAACGTCTTTATTTATTTTTATATTTGTACAAAATATTTTTTTTTTCTTATTTTAGACATAAATTGTGATTAAATCTTCCTCTTAGGTTATTTTTGTATCTCTCATATAGTTTTTTGCGTAATGAGTCGTAAACGTCAAAATTTGCACTTTGCGGTTTTATACACGCCACTAAAACCAACTGGCATACCAAACCGACGAAATTCTCAGTGTATAACAATGTTGTATGCTATGATTTGGCATATATAAAAATAAAATACTTCTGTATTTAATAAAAAATGCTGAATTTTGAAATGAAAATTAAAAAAAAAAACTTTTTTTTTTTTTTTAGAAATACCAACTATATTTTTTTGTTGTTTTCATATATGTCAAATCACAGCCTATAACACTGTTATATAGTGTGAATTTTTTCAGTTTACTAAGTCAGTTGGTTTTAGTGGCGTACTTAAAACCGTAAAGTCCACATTTTGACGTTTACGACTCATTAAGCAAAAACTATGAGAGATACACAAATTACCTAGTAGGAAGATTTAATCACAATTTATGTATAAAATAAGAAAAAATATCTGGTACAAATATGAAAATAAAAAAGACGTTGAAAACGGAGGTGAACCGCGCCCTTAAGCAGGTAACCACACTGACAACTACAAAATATACTATGAGCAGTTTCACGATTGTTCTATTTTCCACGCACCAAATGCCCTAAATTGTATTTAACTGAGGACCACACTCAATTTACAATGCTAGTACAGCTGCATGTTTTATTTCAGTTTTTTGACTGAGTGGAGCAAGCTTCTATGACAATTGTAACTGGCGGCGGTTTGCAGGCGGCATTTAGTCAGTTTTCAATATCTGAACACTTGATGCTGTAAAGTTTAGGCGTTCTTTCGGTGTTTTAAGAGGCCGTTCCAGTGCTTCAGGCACATTTATACAACCCGCGTTAACCCCATACAAGTCAAGGCTAATATTACTATCGCCACAGCAATTAAGAGTATCACACATATCTACATTATCTTCGCGTTTTATCAAAGGCACAGTCGTTCTTATTTTCACTGCGTTCGCCAAAGTTAAGTGTAAAGAATGATTGACAATTAATTTTACATTTTTTTTTGCATCAAGTTGATAATATAATCATTTGTTATACTTGATTTCGCAGAATGCAACTCGAATAAGAATGGCTGTATCTATAATAAAATGCTAACACAATTTAGACATATGTAGTACTTTTATTGATACAGCGACAGTAAGACTCGCCTTAATTTATACGCTGCTTACGAGTGTTGCATACATACACCTGAAACACTGGACCGACCCAATATGTCTCTGCATACCTAGGATAGGCATTTACATGTTAAATTATATTAGCACATTCACGATATTGCTTTCGTACGAAAACCATTTTCTGCATTGAGAGAAAGATACTTTTGCTACAGAAAAAAGTATAAAAAGTATACAGATTGTACAAGAAAAACGTTTAAAGCTCTTTGTCCTGTTGTATGCACAGTTCATACTAGTATAATGACACACGACACTTGGGGTCGCAGAGATATGCAGAGCGCTTGCATTCCATCAAAGCCTTTTGGGTTCGCGTTCCGGACAATTCCTACCCTTTTTTCCCGCGCACCTGTACCAAGGCCTTATGCTGTTCGAGGGCACGTAGTGTGTCTAAACAAAAAAAAAAAATAATTTCCATATATTCGGACGTGAGAATCGTGTAGGACGATGCAGCTGGTCGGCAGGATTTTTCGGTTATCTCCAGTATTTAAAAAATAAAGGGTTGTGAATTAGGCGATTAAGGAGCAACCCCGAAATGGAATGGCGGGAAAACTGGCGCGTGCCGACATGAACTAGAGACTTGAGACTTAAACATACCCCAGAACTGGATGGCTCGCTTTTTTCTGTCAGTTCATACATATTTTTGTTTTTTAAAATAGATTCCAAAATTTCACACACACACAATACTAAAAAGCAGAAAGTAATAATATGAATAAAAATAAAATACCATGTATTTAAAAGCGGACAAAAAGTAATTTACCAAATAAAAATACTTGTGATATTTAAAACAAAAAACGTGGGACGCATACAACAGACAATATTTATGAGTGTAGAGAGTAGCTGTCGTTGAAGAAGCTAACTCAACAGTTCGTATAATTATTTATTTAAATTAATACGAAGTACACATACCACACAGTTGTCTACCCTCAGCAAACGATACTGCCAGCATTGAATCGCGCCCCTGTAGACGACCCTGTGCCGCAACAAACAGCAGCCCGCGGCGTGGAGGGTTGCCTACCTGCATGTAGCCACGCGCCGAGAAGTACAGGTCTCCGACCCCACCTGATTCTACGTGCTATTCAGACAGCAGATTAATGATAACCTTCTACCGTACCACGTTAGCAAGCATGTACACAGTCAACAGACACTTCCTTCACTATCTGTGTAGCATTCCACACATTAAAAAGTAGCTTTCTGTGCCATTTACTGCACTAACGTATCCTAGCTTTAATCGTAGTAAGTAAGTGCACTTAAAATCTCCCTTAGTTCTCTAAACACACGTGACATGTCAGAATCATTAACAACCGACCCCCTTTACCCTAATTCTACAAAACCAACATCTGCCGACACACGCAGTACACGATTTTACCTCAAGACGCGTAACCAGTATTGCATCGATTACCTCCTTACGAATAACTAAGCTATGCCAATGTAATAGTTTCACCTTAAAGTTGAAACATTTTCATATATTTTTTCCCACTGGAATACATCTACAAACATTCACATAACCCCAAACAAAAAGTAACGAAGGCTGATGTATTTTGTTACAACGTTACTATAGGTGCAATAACATATTTAAATGGCATGATTACAAGAAACTATACGATCAACTTAACTGATTTATCGTCTGCAGAATAATTATATACTAACAACAATGCGAATGACGAGGCCCACGCCAGAAAATAGCAACACTGCGTAAGCTTCTGAATAACGCATATTGACATTAAATACAGTATCGTGTAATTCGCGGATACTGGCTGAACCGCGTGTGAGCAAAAATATATAGAAAATATTCTTTGGTAAAAATTACGTCAGGCTCTTAATTTATCTTAGGAAGAATACACAAGAGTAGGTACTGAATATCATTGTAACAAACCTGAGGTATCCCCTTCTGGGAAGAGCGAGGCGATGCTGCAACTCTTGGCTTACATCATGTGTCGATGGTTAAATGTAAGCCTCGTCAAACAGGCCACGAAGTATACACATATCGAGTGTTGTGACATGAACTACATTACTACGGGCACATCAACAAGGCAACATATACCTGCTACACGATTGTACGTCTAACACCACACACGCACACATAACAACACCCTAATGGGAATATTCTTCGCCAGTTTGAATTTTGAGCTAATTAATCTGTTGCTTTCACGATCACTCAGCACTAAACAGTGATTTACGAAAATATTATGTCATTTACTCGGAAACTAATGGCTTTACCAAAAACAATTTTCTACTTAGTTGTAATCACAGAATGCACATAAACCACGAAACGAGATTATTGCGACAAAGGGATAAATCATAGTGACAGGAAGAACGGGAATACGTCGAGAAAACCCGCGTCATCTGCAACGTCAACCGCACGTTTCCAGTACGCCGACGCCAAAATCAAAGACTATTCACGTTAAAACACAGCCTGTTTGCATTTCCTAAATTGTATGGGTAGCTAGCAACAACATTTCGTTTATAAAATCAGGTTTGGGCGTTTATCCGTCATCTCCTGTTTTTTTAAATGGTGATTCTAACTAAATACGATTCACTGCACTGTTCATATAGTTGTGTTTCGTTTGATTTTCTACGCTGAATGTCTTTGTTCACCAGTCAAGCTACGTATGGTTGAGCTTTCTGGAACCATAAAAATTGCTTGGTAGTGCAGCCACTGAACGACTGTGACTACCGGGTGATATTGGCTTTGAATTTCCCCCTTGTTCGATCCTTCTGATAAAACAAAAGTGATGCTATGCTACTCCAGCGGCAGAGTATCTAGTCGAATTCTCTCGCAATCAGTCTCCCGACTTCGGCTTCAGAGTTCAGAGATTCGAATGGTCGACACCGGCACGATAGAGAAACAGAAGGGGGGAGGAAGTCTGCGGCGACCTGTGATTGGCTGGCTGAGCCTATGACGTGTGCCGTCCACAGATCTGATCACGAGACGGACCAGACTCGCGTCACGCGCCTCCGAGCCCGTCAAACGGGTCGACTTCCTGTGTCCGCGGCCACTTTCCTCGAGCCGCAAGACACTGCTCGCAGACTTCGGGGAACTCAAACATGCCAGCCTCTGGCTTCTTCACATACTGTAGCTAGGCATTATCTTCACTCCCAGTCACCATCCCACCGTGTGGCTACAGTTATTATATATATTCCGGCCTTGAAGTCTTTCACATCGATTGTCCCAAACATTTTCCGATATCACTCCTATTGACGTATATTAATGCTATGTTACAGATCACGTTATGACAATTACCTCTACCGAATAAGTACCGTCTATTAGGACTGATCAACAGCCATATGATTAGCTTCGAGACACACTACGCATTAAACACGTTGTTTAATACATTTTAATTTTTCGGTCAACTGAACCCTATTTGTCCAACTTCACCCCTACTGATTGCACGCAGATTTTCTACTACTGCGACTTATTGTTTGTTAGCTCAGTTCAAATCTTAACATACACATTAGACTAAAACGTACATTAACTATCGTAAAATAATAATCTCAGGTTTCCCTGACTGTCTAGAATGCCAACCGAAACTGTATGAAAATTGTATGACCAACAAAGGCAGTATATTACTTCGCTAGGAAACTGGCTATTACAATTTTCCGCTAATAACAGTAACAGTTTTAAAATGTTAAATTTATGTTTTAGCCATTTCGTGTCGTAGGAAAATAAACACTATAGAAAAAACTGAGATGACATTATTTTCGGAATGTTTCCATGAGTACGCGCGCTTTTTTTAAAACATAAATACAAATAAGTCGCAGGCTATTAGTACGCCATGGCGTAGTACGCTACTGTCGGGAGGTAGGATTCCTTACGATTCAAAGCTTTAAATTCAGTTCCACAAATATAGAACGTGTGTACGTAAATCAGAAGCAGTTAACACATCAAAGTTTACCAAAATGGTGTGCCGTCCGATAAGCAGGATATGTAGTTTTGGAGGAAAAACAAATACAGAGGTGCCGATATAAGGTAAAATGAGAGAGACGGAGAAATAACCACAAAATGAGAGAGGGAGAACAAGAGAAGAGAAAGAAGAAATAGAAAAAGAGGGAGGACAAGAACGAGAGGGGGATGTGATCGGCAGAAACGACGGACACGGGAAGAAGAGAGAGAGCAGTATGACGAGATGTTGAGCTACACCGACCTGCCGTGAGATGTCGACAATGATGACGTCTTTCTCCACGGCCCTCCTTGTGTTGAAGGTAAACTGCGTCGCTTTTGCGTTGCGGCGGCGGCGAGACGATTTACCCGAGGAGGGGACGTAGATCCACCGCGCACAGTGCCAGGTAACACACTGCCCTTCTCAGGGTTAGGGGCAGAATGTAGTGGCTGGAGGAGGGAGAGAAAGACTAGGAATGCATCGACGGTAGTTGGGAGGGGGCTTGGGGACGTTAGACCGGCAGCCGAGGACAAACGTACGTCTCCAGTAGCTCGGCACCTTGGAAGCTTACTGGTGAGAGGTGTGGGTGTGCTAACACTTCTCAAACATCGCCGCTGTAATCTCCCAAGGTTAAGTACCCAGGGCAATGCTTACTGCTGCTAGCTACTTACTACTCTCAGCAAATAATCCAGCTGTTGTTAATTGGCCCATTAAGAGACGGCTACGGTAAATACTCTGCCAAGTGAAAAAATAACTCGACTAAGGGGTCTCATCTTATGAATGAACGATTTTAACAATAAATGATACGGGAAGACTTGGTTAATTTGTCATAGCAGTAACAATAATTTTGCACAAATGTGTTAGGAAATATTTCGCGGGTTAATGTTAAGTATAACAAAATACAAAACACTGCCGAATTAACCAAGTCTCCCCTACGTACGACTGTTTTTTTTTTTTTTTTTTTTTAATTTATAGCCTAGTTTCCAAGTGAAAGAAGGAGTTGAAAGGCACCTTTCTGTCCAAGTACACAAAAAAACTTATAAACAGAGTACCTATATTCAATACACTTCAGTTAATTTTGTAATGTAAACTGTATGACAATTGAAAATGTCATATGCTTATTCTTAAAAAGGCAGTTTTTATAATTTTTGGTGCAATTATTCATTAGAACGAAGTGAAACAAAATTTATATGTTAACGTTATACAATAACAGCACTAAATGCACAGAATAAGTATTCCAATCTGGAAAAAACGCCACCTGTAAAATAATGACTATATACACACAATAAATCAAGCAACACAATCGATTAATACCTTATTTGGAACATAAATAATGCTGTCAGAAGATGGATAAAGATCTCATGATTTCATGAAGATCCGAAAATTTGGCCTATTTCAGTCGAAATTGGGACTTTGGCTATACTCATTTTAACCATTACAATCAATACACTTTCCACCTTCCACACTACTTTTGTCTGAAATTTCCGCCTTTTTACCCCACTAACTTCACAATTTTTTTTCTAACCTCAAAATTACAATTTTTACTATTAAATTTTGTAATATACATGTACATAAAACAGTAAAAAAAACATATTTTTAATCGAATTCAATGATTTTAATTTAATTTTTTCACGATAAAATTACAATTTTCACCTCAAAATATAGGTTCTGATTACTCTAAATAGTGAAAAAAGACCGCAAAAAACTGACTGAAAATTACTCCAAACTACATTAAGATATAAGCTCCCCAAATTTTGAGGCGACTAACTAAAAATAGTAGGAAACTTTAATCTAAAATTAAAAAAGATGTTAATACAGTACTTAAAAAAATTACATTAAAACAATAAAAAAAAACTTTACAGAAATATTTACAAATAAATTAATCGAAGGCTCATTTTAAGTAACAAGAGTAGTAGGGAATAAGGGGTGCACTTTGGTGGCGCGTGGCGTCGGTGCTCGGTGCCTCGGCCGCCATCTTGGCCGCCATCTTGTCGGCCATCTTGTCGGCCATCGTCGGCCATTTTGTCGTATATCTTGTCGGCCATCTTGGATTGTCGACCATTTTGTCGGCTATTTTGTCGGCCATTTTGTCGACGACGTCCTTTCTCTCGGCACCGAAAGA
>PNEQ01121881.1:41388-61906 GCA_003012365.1 Medauroidea extradentata | reverse complement strand
GCCCCATCGGGGTGCGAGTCCCGCGCAGAAGTCCTTGTTCGCATCTGACTGGGGGTGTTGTCGGACGTAGACGTGGGCTCCCGGCTCTAGGTCCCGTGGCGGTCTCAGCGTCTTGGGTAACCACTGCCGAATGTATTGCTGTTGGTGCCGCTGCGCGTCTGAGATTCTTTGTTGTCTGTCGATAGTGTGGTGTTCGGCCGGTGGGTTACGAGTAGTTGTGGTCTCAGACCCATGACTCCCTGGTGTGGCGAGTTTCTGGCCGAAGAGGAGCTCGGCGGGTGACTGTCCTGTCGCTTCGTTGGTTCGGTTGCATAGGCAGAAGAGTGCTTCGGGTATGTGTGCGGCCCAGGACGTGTGGTCGTGGTCTACCCGCAGGCGGAGTTGAGCCTTCAGCTCTTGGTTGCGTCTCTCCGTTGGGTTTGCTCTGGGGTGGTACTGGTCGGTCGTGTGGTGGTGGACACGCCACTGGGTGAAATAATGTCCTTAATGTTATCAATATATCGTGTAATTTTAACAGCAGTTAAGTCAACCAATGTTTTTTTATTTATTTTATTATTGAGGCATGTATCTAAATTAATCGTTCGCAGTGTAGATTTTTTATTTATAGACTTAAAATTTATGCCGATAGAATGCAGTGTGCCGAGTGCATAGTGCGTGAGTAGACGTCCCAATTCGAATAAAGTGAGCCAGAGAGGCCGAGAGGGAGAGTGAATAGTGAGAGTGTACACACTCTTGAATTTTCGACACAGCCTGAATCGTGGCATCGAGGCGGTCGGCAGAGTATTTCCGATGATACCCGAATGCTTGCACAGTGTAAGCGGCTAGACACAAGATTGTTGATCGTTTCCTTTGAACACTTCTAAGGCCACCTTCCATTAATCACTGATTTCACTGATATCACTGACAGTTCGCCAGTGTCCGTGAACAATAACGGAACAGCATCAGTAATCAGCAAAATATTTGCACTGTCAGTAAATAGATAATATCGGAACATTAAATCAGTTAACATTACTGCAATGTACGTTGCCTAGCAACCATATCTCTGGCGGATCTGTGATTTCATTCTTGCGATAAACTGTCATGTTTATTTTGTTCGTTGTATAAATTGTATTTACTTTAATAATAAAGTTGATATATTTTAAGCATATTAATACATCTAGCACGACTTACGACTGATATTTTTGTCTTCGTTTTTTCACGACGCAGCTTAAACATTGTTTGTATTTAAGGTTTGGGAAGCTGTATCCATTATTTTTTAATGCATAAGCAAGGTACGATTCAACCTCTAAACATTATTTAGTCTTTGCAAACTGCACGACGAATGCTTCTGTAACTATAAACAGACGTTAAATAAACGTATATAAATTAATAGATACCCTCTTTGGCCCTTATATATTAAAAAAGACTAGTCCTATAATTAGATAACTTCAACTTTTGAATTTCCGCGAAAAATATTGGTTTACTGACAACACTGATGCTCTGAAGCGCCAGTAAAATCGGTAATCTCAGTAAACGGATGTAGCCTCGAACAGGGTATCGTCATCAACCGACCGTCAGTGACTATCAGTGCTGTCAGCTAATTCGGAACTATAGCTGACATTACTGAAAACACTGGCCAGTGAAATCAGTGAATAACGGAAGGTGGCCTAAGTAGACATCTTTTTGCAATATGTTTTCTATGGATGCATGCGTGTGTTATTTGTCTATGGAGGAGAAGAATGGAACGTTTTGCATGGCGGTGTTGTTCAGTTGTGTTATTATTACTCATTGTTTTTAATTATTTTCAGTAAAATTCTAGCCTTATTCCATTAAGTTGTGTATAATCTTCTGATGTACTTCGTTATTATCGACTCATAGGACGAGAAGTATTTGTATTTCTGTAGATTGGTTTTCGTGTTGTAAAAAATGGCTGTGTTAGCTGCGGCTGCTTTGTTGGATGAATTGATGGGAAGAAATAGAAATGTAGCTCCAAGCGATAAACCTAGAGAGCTCAATTGGGAGGATCCCGAGGTGAGTATGTGATTTATATTGTATCGGTATTTTGTTTATTATTAATGTTAAATATTGGCCTATCATGGTAGCATTAATGCTGAAATGAAATTATTATAATTAGGGCCTATTATAAATCATATTTTTGATTTAAATAACTGTAATTTCTGTCTTTCTACTGTAAGATTCAGTCTAACTATTATTATTAACTTGTCATGGTTGATAAAACAGTTGCGATTGTTTTAGTATCTGATTACACACTAAAATAAAGCTGGTTTTAAACGACGCAATGTACATAGAATTTCCACGCAATATGCTGATATTGCATTGGAGCTCAGACACACAATCCTTGATACCTCGCATGCAATGTAAGCGGCGGCAAGTATAACATGCTCTATATTTTGATGCAAGTTGCGTGGAACAAGCAATGTGATTGGCCATTTACTGAAGTAAATTTATGCACGTAGTTGTGAGCATAAATAAAAACAGCATACACTATACAAATATGGAATTGACACTACAGTCTTTTTTGCAGTTTTTGGATGAATACAAATAATTTCCAGCCCACTATAACAAGAAATCACCAAATTACAGCTAACATTTGTGTGAGATTCATTAAAGGCGGTGACCGCGTCTGTATCGGAAGTCCGGGAAAACACTTGACTACCGTACCACTGGAGAGATAAAAAAAAAGTTCCTGCATGGTTGACAATTATTTTAGTCTTCATCAGATAACATTTCCATCACTGCGAGTGTACATCCTGTGATTTTAGGTTATTCATTTGTTCTAAACTTTGGAGAGAAGAAAACAAATTGCATGTATATTATGTGGAGAAATTGCGCTGTGTAAAATGGACTATAAGAGATTTCATGCAATTATTGTCCAAGCGATTGCACGCAAGGAGCTACGGGAAAAATAAATTGTGTCGTGTAAAACCAGCTTAAACAAGTAATGATTTTTTTTATATTCTTGCAATTGGTCAAACCTGTGACAAGGATTCACTTAACTTACCTCTTCTCAATTTTCCGACCCCATCAACCTTTTCCTAAACACCCTCGCTCTTGTCACCTTAACAACATCCCTTGCCAACTCATTCCAATCCTCCACCGTTCTCACCATCATGGTGCTTTTTCCTCTCTCCGCCCTCTTTCTCACCCTCTGTATCTTCCACTCATCACCCCTTGCCCTGTATAAACCTCTTTGTATCTTGACACCCAGTTGTGAACCACCCACCCCCTTCTCCACCTTAAACATTTTTACCAGCCACTCCACTCTCCTCTTCGGCAGTGTGCCCCACCCCAGTCCTCTCACCATTACTGATGGTCTAAAATCCCACTCCCCCCCCCCCCTGTGTCCACTTATTTGCTACCCACCTAGCAGCCCTTCCTACATGTGTTTCCCAAACTGCAGCCGAATTCTCCAAAATGGGCTTCACCATTGTTTTGTATCCCTTTTCTTTCACTTTCTTGTCTGTGCCCCTTAACACCCTTCCCAGCAGGGCCAGCATTCTTCTCCCTTTACTTGTAACACACTTCACTTGCTCGCCCCATCTTAAGTCGTCCTGAAGAACAACTCCCTAATATTTATATCTGTTCGCCTCTTCAATCTCGTGTCCTCCCCATCTATATGTCTCTCTGACTACCTCTCTTTTCTGTGTAAATCTCAAAATTTTAGTTTTATTTATGTTAATTTTCATCTCATTTTCCTTTGTCCACTGTTCCAATTTATGTCCTCTTGCAGACCCCCACACTCTCCAATAACCTCGTACAATACACAGTCGTCGGCAAAAAGACGAACCCTACAATTCATGTTTATCCCTAAACCCCCCATCAAAATTAAAAAGAGGAGGGGTCCTAGAACACAGCCCTGTGGAACCCCTGATGTTACCCTTTCTTGCTCTGAAAGTGTGTGTCCTACTCGTACTCTCTGGGTACTTTCTCAGATACTCTCCCACCCAGTTTACTACCATCTTATGTTCCAACAGCTCATTCAGTTTTATCATTAATTTTACATGTGGCACCTTGTCGAACGCCTTTTTAAAATCCGCAAAACACGCATACCTGTTTCCTCCCATCCATAGCCTATATCTTCCATCAATCCTGCCAACTGTCTCTCACATGAGAACCCCTTTCTGAATCCATGTTGTCTATCATCCATACTCCCGTTCTCCTCTGTTACCCTCACAATATATTCACTCACCAGTTTCTCCATGACTTTTCCAACATTAGAAGTTAGGCTCACTGGTTTGTAACTGGCTGGTTTCATCTTATCTCCTCCCCCCTTGTGAATGGGAACCACTATTGTAGTCTTCCATTCTGCTGGCATGTTACCAAGTTCTAGTGACTTGCTAAAAAGTACCTGTGGGTATCTGCACACCTCCCCTTCACCCATCTTTATCATTACACTTCCAATACCATCTCGTCCCTCTGCTTTTCTCTTTTAGTCGCCCCTGTACCTTTCTCAGTGCCCCCATCTCTATCTTACATCTATCATTGTAAAAACTAATTTCCCAACTTTCCCACCTACCTTCTTTGACTGGACTAAAGTTAGCTCTATCCGTCAGCTCTAGCCTCCCCTCCACACGGCAGGAACAGCACGGTGCTCCGGGGAAGGACGTATGTCGGCCCTAAGTTGCAGAAAATGCGAAATGTTGCACTTTGTCGGGGAAAGAAAATCATAAAAAATTTATACGCACTTGGACTGATAGAGCTGATACACAGCGTTGATCACACATGTCATAGCTATCATTTGGTACAGATTTCCTAGGGTTATATATTAGAAACATAGAAATAATCACCTCTAAGCTGCAAAAAGTGTGACATATCGCACTTTGTCGCGGAAAAATAATTCGTAAAAATTTTTTTACGAACTTTGACCGATAGAGCTGATACATAGCGTTGATCACACATGTCCTAGCTATCATTTGGTATAGGTTTACTGGGGTTATATATCAGAAACATAGAAATAATCGCCTCTTAAGTTGCCAAAACTGCGAAATATCGCACTTTGTTGAGGGAAAAAAATTCATAAAACTTTTTTACGAACTTGGACCAATAGAGCTGATACAAAGCTTTGATCACACTTGTCCCACCTATCATTTACTATAAGTTTCCTAGGGTTATATATCAGAAACTTGGACCAATAGAGCTGATGCATAGCATTGATCACACATGTCCTAGCTATCATTTGGTATAGGTTTCGTAGGTTTATATAGTAGAAACATAGAGAAAATAGCGTCTAAGACACTGAAAGTGGGAGATACCGCACTTTGTCGCGGGGGGGGGGAAATTAAAAAAAAAATTTTACGAACTTGGACCGATATAGCTGATGCATAGCGTTGATCACAACATGTCCTAGTTATCATTTGCTATAGGTTTCCCAGGGTTGTATACTAGAAACAGAAAAAATCGTCCTTAAGTCGCAATAAATGCGATATTTTGCACTTTGTAGGAGAAAACAAATTCATAAAAATTTTTTACGAACTTGGACCGATAGAGCTGATGCATAGCATTGATCACAAATGTCCTAGCTATCATTTGCTATAGGTTTCCTAGGGTTACTTCCATCATGCTTGTCTTGTGGTGATACAGGAATGTTTGCAGATGACATGTCAGTGATCATAAAAACCACCCAAATAAACCAACGTTTGGACTCATGGACTATAAAATTATGGTAGGACAAGATTCACAATCTGTGGTGACTATCTTCATGCTTAATTTTTAATTATTGTAATGTACTTACGTATTAGGTGATATGTGTTGATCTTTTAGTATATTTTTCATACAGTGCTCATAGTTTTATGTATTGTATTTTATTCTGATGTAGTTTACTTCAGTATAATAATTTCTGTAACATGTTTTGAATTGTTTTCCTTGTAGGCCTATAGCTTTACCAGTCTTTCTACACTTCTCCTCCCCTGCAATGTTCCCAAGCCCAACTCCTCTATCATAACGATTGCCTAAACAATTCACCATCTTGCCTCTCGTTTCCTCCATCTACCTGTCACCCACCTAGCCGCTCTACACTGCACCTTCTCCAGCTCCTTAACCTCAGTAACAAAATAGGGGTCCCAGACCGCAGCTGCATACTCCAACATTGGCCTGACCAATATGTAGGTTAAGTCATGTCATTGACCAGCAATTACAGGAAATATTTATTTAAACAATTCTTAAAAATGTGTAGGTCTAATAAGCTCGAACATAACATACAAGTACTATAGTAGTAAGATTAAAAATTGGGGAGGCAGTGGAATGTTTGAAACACAGCAACAAAAAAATATGGAAGTTGGCCTATGTGTTATTAACATGTTACAATATCAAGTGAAAACAACTAATATGCCTAACATAGGATTACAGGCTACAGCCGTGTTTTTTACACTATTCTCACAAATCAGCAGAGTATTTTCTTAACTATACGAATACCTTATTGCTAGTTTGCAAAAGATGGAATTGTAAATGTCTATCTGCATTACGAAAAATTAATGTAGCTTTCCTTTTAATTTGTCGTTACACCATCTGTCTTTTTATTTTCTATAATATGTTTGTGTTTTATGACAATTTCTGTTAGAAGATAAGCATCTTCGTGACTATAATTTGCAGCTCGGGGTCGTTTCTGAGACATTATCCACCACAGCTTCCCACGATTTTTATAAACAAGGCTAGACTGATTTGCATCTACGTGTTGTTAATGTTCTTGTTATCTGCACACAGCAGACAGGAGACAAATAATACCTGTCACTAACATAACTTTTCAAAAATACACCAGATTTCTAGTAATTTTGCTGCCAACATATGCTTTAAAGAGCTACGACTTTTCTCATCTCTTATACCAGAGTGTTAACTTGGAGTTAACAATCTGCGCTGATAAGTATGGTGGTACAACACTCCCAAGAGATTAACGATGGTATAGGTTAACAGCCAGATAGTTATCTATAGTTTATCCTTTATGTTTGTACAACTGGCCCTAAACATGTTAATTTACGGAGTATGTCAAGCAAATTTGTAAATACTTTTTAAACACAGTATTCACCATTTGAATGATTCTACATTGTAAATGTAAAATCATAGGTTCATGCATTGCTAAAATATTTTTATTTATTTATTCTTCATTAGCTGACTCTGTAAATGTTTTTATTTATTTATTCTTCATTTGCTGACTCTGTGCCTGTAAGATAAAAGATAAAATTTCACAAGCAGAATAATTAAATGCTAAAATATAATAATATTTTTATCTACTAGCCAATTAACTGCAGCTTTCCTGTAGCTGTGAAGTTGCCTTTGTTGAACGAGAGGCTCCTAGAAAAAGTTTCTTGTAAGCTATTCTTAATGAATTTTCCATTTGGACAACTCGTTCGCTAATGCTTTGTAAGTACTGGTATACCTACTAAAATACATCATAGTTTCACAGTTACTAGTTAACCAATAACTAAATAAAATTCTTTATGGACCAATAGACAACAACATGTACAGATATGGTACAAGAACAATTACAAATTGCATGATTTTTCCACGACTTTTTCAGGACTGAGTACATGAACTGAAAAATTACTGTCTACGGTGCATGAGAGCAGCAGTCTCTACGTAATGGATTCTTGTGCCACAAGAAAATATTTAACGAACATTAGTTAATAAGTACTACACTACAGTATTTCACATTCCAGCTAACTCAAGGAAGGCAAACATATGGAACAATTGTAATGCCAGTGCAGTGGCCATGTGTTAGTCTTCTCTGGTGCAGTATCTAGGAGCTCAGTTTGCATTAGCATCAAGTATCAAATTCTGTAAGAAATTAAGGAAAAAACAATACTACAAATATTGTATGATGACATACAAAAAAATACACACAAAACAATGAATCAACAGGAGTATTGTAATCAGCATTATAATCCTCCTGAGCAAAAGTGAGAGGAAATTTGGTTTAAAGTAAAAATGTGTAGACAAAACATGTTTATGATTTAAATTTTAAATGCTAATACTCTGATTAACCCCTAATAACGCGTTACATTAAGTACCATGTATATTTATTAGGTGTGTGCTACAAAATGAGAGGTGACAACTACAGTGCTGAGTTGAGAAGGAAACAAGAATCTAATAAATAGTTTGTTCTCTATACTTGCATGCACTCATTGTTTGCAATTCACTTAATCAGGGAAGTATGTGACACGCAGACAGTTTAATGGGTTGTGTGCCACATGGTCTCCACAAGGCACGCACAGACTATAGGAAAGTTGAAGGTCATCCTACCTTGCTGATGACACAATGTGGGATGAATTTCAAAAACATTTCAAATATTTTTCAAAAAATTTATATGATCACAATTTAACTTAAAATGTTCAAATAAATTAAATTTGCAGGAAATTTTTAGAAACTTAATTCTGAAAACTCTTAATGTTTACAAATATACTCCGAAAAATTAAATTGTGTTCAGAACCCAGAGAAAGGTAATCAGTGTTAATTAATTGAAGGTATTTTGTGAATTAAGAGCTAAGATATCATTTTCATATAGTGAATGGTTGTGCAACTGTCTAAAAGTCCATCACTAAGCCTGGAGGCACGAAGATGTGTCAAGTATTTGAATACGCTGTTGCGGAGTGAGGTGGGGGTGCAGAAGCTGGAGATTATGTAGGGAAAGGCAGCAAGGTGGGTGATGGATAAATGGAAAAGGCAAAAGAAAGGAAATTTAGGACTATGAAGGAGTTGGGATGGAAAATGTTGAGGGAAAGGAGGATAGTGGAAAGGCTGGTCATGTTGTATTAGGGTGATGAATGGGGAGGAGATGGGGAATTTTGTCCTGCAAATTAACTAAGGGAACTTTTAAGGGTAAAGATAGCAACAGTGAGAAGATTCAGAGGGTGTGGAGGAGAACGGAGAGGAGTAGACAGTCAATGGTGATAAGACAGTGAGAGTGAAATGCACAGCGGGAGCAGTATAGACTAGAGAAGGGGGGGGGTTAGAAGGTTTAGAAAGGAATTGGCACTGTGGGGAGATGGGGAGGAGTGTGCTCACCACCGGATGTCAGCCCAATTGAGAGTATAAAACTTATTATGTTCGGTTTTACAGATTTGTAGTAACCCTGTTAAATAAAAGCTTGGTGGGCAAAGTGAAATCAGTAAAACAAAAGCGAAAGATGGCGGGCAAAGTGAAAATAGTAAAACAAATTTTTTATGTTATAAAATTGACTGCAGTGTTAATGTCTTAGTACGTATGTTGTGTGATATATTTATTCTTACTTTATGGAAATAGCATGTGTTGTATTGTCATGTAATTAGTATTTCTTTATACGTACTTTCTAACATTTATTTCATTTACTTCACAGTACAAAGGGTGTAATTTATTGTCACTACAACATGAAGACATTTGACTTGAATATTCCAACTTTTATGTCTGCACTGTATTCAAACTTTGTAACTTCTGTTATAATATTCTTACTGTGCAAGTATTGTCACATGTGACATACTATAGAAGTAAACGTAATAGGTGTACATCTAATAACACAGCTTGTTAGAATGTATACATTTAATTTAAAAAACATTTACACTTACCTGATAATAGTTATCCGTATTGTGCCAGTTTCCGCATCACCTTAGAGATCTACCGCAGGCAGTAAATATCTGGAGGTACAGCACACAATGCGTTACTTTTTTTTTTACATGGAGAGTTCTCCAGGAAGCATATGTATACCATGTCACATGTAAACAACTAATGCTGAATTACAAGAAAAACTTTAGTTATTTTTACAATTCAAAATTTCTAGCTTAAGTGAGTTTCTTCATTCGCAGCTTGTGCAGTTCCTCAGCATCCGCATCTGCTGTGTATGAAGCTCTGCGCTGTTCTGCCCATTCCTCGTGTAACACTGCCTGAGCTGCCTTAAATGCCCTCATTCGGAGCCTGTGCTACGCCTGTTGCATTGCTAGGACTTACCATTCACACGTGTCTGATTTCTCGAGGTTAACTACACTGCAATCCAACTGAACATCTGTTGATGTACGTTTAGACGTTGGCCTAGCACGTGGACGAGATGGCAGAACACACTCAGAGGCTTCTGGTGCACCTGCTACTGATTTATTGAGATAACTATCGTGTGGCATATTCATTTCTACACAAGTGCCATCTTCTGTGTAAACCATTGTGTCACACGTTACCGCATCTTCAACAGAATGCAGCACACCACCCAAAGCTATTTCTAGCTCTGGATCCATGACAGGATCTTTCACAGGAGGTCCTCCCCCAGTTGCCATTCATTGTCTAGTGGCACAAGGGCCTTTTTCTACTTTGTCTACTCGTTATCCCAGCATTTCTTAAGCTGGGCATTGGTACGCTGCAAATTGTTACACAAAAGATGTTAGGTACTTGAAAACAGTTGTTACATAGTTACAAAACTTTAGAGACCAGTGATACCTAACTAGCATGTACATACATAGCCAATATTATACGTAAATCAGTTTCAACAATCACATATTTTGAAAATTTTCGAGGAACTCACTGAATTGTTTTTGTAGCAAGTTTTGTGTACTACGTATTCCTATTTTCTGTGTGCATGCTGTTTTCTGTGCCAAGCTCATTTCATTATCCTTCAGTATAATATAGCCCACATTGCTATGTTTAAGTAATGACTATTTAAGTAAAGAAAATTTCAAATATTAACATCATTAAATTATATTGTTATATATTATACCAATAATTACTGAAATAGAAAAAGTAAATAGATAAAATGTCTTATTTCATTACTAAGTTTGATTTAAGCAATGAAATTTTGTTTTTGTACTGCACTTACAAGGTTTATACCACTCACGAGGTTAATATGTGAAGCTCATGTGCCAGTATGGCATTATTCTGCAAAATTTCCAGGTGCAAAAACATGGGTCAAACATGCCAATAATGTAACCTGGCCATGTGTTTATTTTTAAAATTGGCTCTGTATTCTATAACTTTTAAGGCAATACACGGACATTAATCTTAATGGGTAGCCTACATACATCAGAGTTTTATTAACTGTATCACAACTTACAAAATATAAATACTTGAATGCCAAGTATGGTGTGTGTATGTATACACATTAAAAGCATGGTTGCTACAGGTTCAAAAAATCCTGCTTCTGTGACGATGTGAGTATATAATTCCAATGCAGTGCAACCAGACGCAATGCAGGTGCAAATTTTGCGTTGTACCCATAAAACGTGATATTTAATCGGCCCCCCGAGGTACATTTTTCTACTGCTATCATTCCGAGACGGGCATGTTGAGATGGCACACATTGCAACTACAACAAAGCAAGATTTTTAAATAACATGCCAGCATCACATAAAAATTTCTCTCATTCCTTCATGACAAGGATGGCAGCACTTTGTAGGGCATATAACATTAATTTAGTAGGTACACTAGTTATTGTATCTACCTTTTCTGAGTGCTATGTGTTAAAAAAATGTGTTATTGTGTACCTATGCAAGAGTTTTTCTTTGTTTTGAATTATTCTGCATGCTTCTACTCTGTAATTTCCCAGGTTTTATATATTCCTCCACAACGTAGGTATTCGAATGCAGATTTACATATTACTCACAGGTACTTATTTTGTCAGGTATTTAATGCCAATTCACCGTAAATAGGCCTAATACATTTCTCCAATTGTTTAACATAATCTTTTATATTTACCTTTTTTAAATACCACGTTTCAAGTTGGTGGAACTAAGCAATAGGGCTGGTTGTTTGCTGAACAAATAGTATAGAATAAGGTATGTATTAAATTTTTAAACTATAACACGTAATTTTTTTTGTTTAAAAGGTTGCATACTGTAGAAGTTAGGCCTAGTTGTCAATGATTAGTATGTGGACTAGTGCCAGGTTAACCGTTGGTTATTTATAATATGTAATTTCTCCATTCTGGGAGTTATTACTATTTACACCCTACTTGTTTAGGGCTGACTTCAACTCAGCTTGATTTAGATAACTAACAAATTCCCCATATTGAATCATAAATAATTTACTCTTTGTTAACTTTGCTACTGTATACATTCATGAATGATTTCTACGATGAAACCAAGCATTAAATACTTAGTCTTGAAAACTTAAAATATAATTTTTTATTTTATTAAATTTCTACTTGCAATTGGGCCTCAGCCATGTGGCAAGTATTTGCTTAAACTACCTCTTCTCAATTTTCCGACCCCATCAACCTTTTCTTAAACTCCCTCGCTCCAGTCACCTTAACCAGATCCCTCGCCTTATCATTCCAATCCTTTACCGTTCTCACCATCATAGTGTTTTTTCCTCTCTCTGTCCTCTTCCCTACCTTCTGTATCTTCTACTCATAATCCCCCTTCCCCTGATTAAACCACTCTGTATATGTCACCTAGTTGTGCCTACCCACCCACCCCCCTCACCACCTTAAACCTCCTTACCAGCTGCTCCACTGTCCTCCTCTCCTGCAGTGTGCCTCACCCTAGTCCACAGACTACTTAGATATACAGACTGCTCAGTCCCAGGCATTCTGTGTTACGTGGATTTTCGTGGTGTCCCAGTCCTCTCACCATTACTGATGGTCTAAAATCCTCCTTTCTCTCCCCCTGTGTCCTCCACCATTTGTGACCCACCTTGCAGCCCTTCTTAGCACCTTCTCCATCTCTACCACCTCCCTTCCTTCCCACGTACATGTCCCAGACTGCTGCCGCATATTCCAGGGGCCTCACCATTGTTTTATATCACTTTTTTTTCACTTTCTTGTCTGTGCTCCTTAACAGTGAATGTTGCGTACATTACTGTACAAAGATGATACTATGAAATGAATAAATGGCATTAGCTATATATTTAAAAGCCGATCAGTAATAGAGCGAAATTCGGCATTATTATTGTAAGTTCAGACTCTTTAGTAAAGAAAACCGTTTGAGATTAGGTTGAGCCCGTCTCACTCAGACGTATGCCGCTCAATTTGTGCTATCACAATAAACACAAAGTGCTGCAAGCCTGTATCACATGGGCATGTACAACACGCCCGTCAGAGCCAGTTGTCCTTATCCTCCCCCACCGCACATAATCTGGTAACACACTAATAGTAGGACGGGGCAACTAACCACTAATAATTGACTTAACAACAAAGGTTCAAGGCAATTACATTTATTATGAAAATTACAAATGGTGGATACAAATACGCCGGAAGAACGCAATGCGGCATTATTCATATTAAATACAATATTCTGTGGCTGAGTCGAATGGTATAGAATTGAAAAACAAAAGGGAACGTTCCCCTCGCGGCCGAAATGGCACCAAACATGAGTGAAATTAACAGGAAAGCGAATGCAAGACAGAAACCATTAAACCGACTAAAGCAAAGTAACTGAAACTTACCAAGAACTGACGGAAGTACCGTAGGTGCCATGTCGGCCACAAGAAGAGCGGACCAACCTCGTTATACGGAGCACGAGCGACGACTGCCACAAGCTTGCTCACTCCACCCGGCAGACCGCCGGGAAGAGGGGAGGAAGGGAGGGGAGGCACGAGAACAGCCGAAGACGGCCGAAGGTTCACGAAGTTCAAGTCTCCTGGTGAGCATGATGAGAGCGGGGGTTACATCACATGTCCACGGGAGCACTCACTCACGGCGCGTGACTTTTAAACAAAGATATATGGACGAAACACAGCAAGTCTATGTCTTCTTGTAGAAGTATATATATCCTCGGACAGATGCGTGTAGAGCTGGACGCCTTGTCCAGTTCAAGGTGCAACATTAAGCAGTACCTATGTTAATTACAAGCTATGCCGAGTTATTTGTTAAAGAACTGAATATCAGACGTAAACAAAACATTTTGTTATAATATATAAAACAAACTTACAAACGAGAACATTAACGCACTGCAAATAAAAAAAAGACTTAAAATACCATCCCTTTCCACTCTAATAAGTTTTACTTATATCAGCTTTTAAAATACCTTGTAACACTGATTTCTCGATAAATATGAAATACAAAAAAAAATTAACATCTAACACTTACCATCTTAATGTTAAATTCAAGACGATGAAATAACCACGGCAAAAAAACAGTTGATGGAAACAAATATGGCGTCGAAATATTCAAGTAGTCTGTATTCCAGTCATTGATAAGTAACGAGTAGATTCCTGTTTAAAGCCATAAATGGGAACCAAATTTGTGTCAAAAGTTTATTATAATAATAATAATAAATCGAGTGAATCAGAAAAATTAATAAAAAAAGTTTAACAAGGTTATAAGCAATTACTTTTTTACAAGACAGAGTTCAAAGATTTGAACTTTTGGCGACTTAGAGGAGATTATTTCTATGTTTCTAATATATAACCCTAGGGTACTTATAGTAAATGATAGCTAGGACATGTGTCATCTCTATGCATCAGCTCTATCAGTCCAAGTTCATAAAAACTTTTATGAAATTATTTTCCATGACATAGTGCAAAAAGTCACTTTTTTTTCGACTTAGGGACGATTGTTTCTATGTTTCTACTATATAACCCTAGGAAATTTATATTAAATTATAGGTAGGACATGTGTGATCAACGCTACGCATCAGCTCCATCGGTGCAAGTTCGTAAAAAATTTTATGCATTTTTTTCCTTGACAAAGTGCGAATATTCGCACTTTTGGCGAATTAGACACAATTGTTTCTATGTTTCTACTATATAACCCTAGGAAACCTTCAGCAAATGTGTTCAACGCTGTGCATCAGCTTTATCGGTCCAAGTTCGTAAGAAACTTTTATTAATTTTTTTCCCCCGAAAAAGTGCGGCTATTTCACACTTTCGGCGTCGTAGACATAATTTTTTCTATGTTTCTACTATATAACCCTAGGAAATCTATACCAAATGGTAGCTAGGACATGTGTGATCAACGCTATGCATCAGTGCTATCGGTCCAAGGTCGTAAAAAAATTTATGATTTTCTTTCCCCAACAAAGTGCAACATTTCACATTTTTTGTGACTTAGGGGTGACGTATGTCCTTCCCCGGAGCCCCGTGCCATTCCTGCCGCGTGGAGGGGAGGAAAGAGCTGGCGGATAGAGCTAACTTCAGTCCAGTCTTCTTTGCTTATCTCAAATACAGTTAGGTACTGCTCCTGCAACACCTCTGCTTTCTCATCACTTACTGATTCTGGTCCCCCTTCCCTTCTTAGTGTTGGTATTTTCTGTTCACTCCTCTTACCTTTCTTACATATCTAAATAGCTTGTCCCAACAACATTTTTACCCTTCCTCCATCATCTTATCCATATACGAGCTTTTCGCCTCTTTTATTTTCTGTTTCAGTTCTTTCCTTAATTATCTCATCTCATGCTTTTGCTTTCTACCCTTTTGTTTTTAGCATGTAATCGCCTACACTTGCGTTTAAGCCTCCTAACTTCCCTTCCATTATAAGGTGGGTCTCTTCCCATTCCTACATTCTTTATGAATGATGAAACTTAACATGGCGCTGATGACGTCACACTACCCTATATTCCTGTTTACTTCAACACACTGGGATTTGCTGAAATGTGGGGGTTTTTAGGTGGCGACACAAATGTGACAATGTCTTCTTAGGATCGCAAAGTAACAGAGAAGAGGGGTTTTGGTTGATTGTCAAAATAAGGTACCTAAATTTTAAGTGTTTATAAATATTTTTTTGTTTCAAAATAGCTGTAAAAAGACTTAAACTATCTCCCAGTTGTGCTGAACTCAGTACAACTACTGGGCAAGATCATTACGTTAATTTGGTATAATAAAACTAAAAAAGAACTTTTGCACTGTCCACGGAGTGGACTATTATAACTTTATCTAAAGACTTTAATTTTTTTTAGTACAGAATGATATAATTTGTACAAAACTGTAAGATATAATATAGCACTTTGACAATGTTATATTATTCAGCAATTCTGACAAATGAGAAATAAAATATTTATGCAAAACTTTTATAACAGCTTAAAACTAATTTACATAAAAAGTAATCAATGCTAAAGTTATTCGGATGACAATGGAAGTTCATTGCTTTGATAACATTGCAATTGAATCTAAATATCGAACATTGGAAGAAATTACACTTCTATTCTCTGTTCACTCTAAGTTGAGTTCTGAAGTAAACAAATAATGTAATATCATTACACTTAGCTAGCTTCTAATGGCTCAATTTTTGCAGCACGCAGACGTACTATTTCCAACAGACTAAAGTGTGTACAGTCGGTATTATAGGAAACAACAATGCTGTATATATTAAAACAATATTGCGTGAAAATTTTGTGCGTGTTATCGACATAGGGAAACAAAAATTGCATAAAAACTTGATAAAAATATTGACATTGTGTGCAATTACAGTATATTTCAAAATTTAATTGTAATTCTCAAGTCATGACTAACGATTGTATTCAAATATTCTCGTATTATTGTAACGAAAATTTGGTACTACATGCAGAAAAAATTTGTCAACAAAACGAGTGATTTAAGTTGCTGTTAAGTCTTCCTGGACTATTTTGTACTTCGCTTTGGAAAAATTACATTTTATAAATCACCAAACAATCTGTCAAAAATTTAAGACACACTTTTTTTTTATAAAAAAAAATGCTGTGCAAGATTTTTATTCTTGCCTTGTAAACATATGTCACCACAGCTTGTTTAGTAATGAAGACATATATCCACGTTTCGAAAACCATTCAAGACACTTTCAGTTTTCACTGTTCACGTCCAGCATCACATAACCTTATCCGCAAGCGACGTAAACATAAACCGACGCGAACGACGGAACAATATTGATCGTGGAACTTTGGTTTGGACCACACAGCCGTGTTTCGGATGAACTGGAACTGAAAATGGATGAACGGGGAAAAAACATTTGCAGTAACCACAACATTGACCCGTTAACTTCCAAAAATACTTTGAAAAAATAAAACATATCTGATTGTGATATTTCTGACTTATTTTTACTGTGGTAATTATTACTGAACTAAACTTTTGGTATTTTCAGAGTATCGTACATCTCTTAATAGTCCTGGCAAGTGTACCAAGAAACTTGTAAGTTTAACAGTGCGTCAGTCGTTAAATAACTCGTGAATCAACTGCATAGACGTGTCGTCCGCTAACCATAATTATAGTAATAAACATATAGCGTCGTAGATTGTGTTTGCAATGTTTGTATATTTTAGATATTTGTTAATAAAACTCTCTCATTAAGTGATGGAGTGGTAAATTTATATGTACACGGCAGATAACAAAGATCTATTTCTTATACAAGATCACAGTGCACGGCAGTCGGTAGCCAATGAACATGTTTGTTTATAATTTGCTTTGTTTATCCTAAAACTCAACTAAGAGTGAACGGAGAATAGCATCATTCACATGTTATAACAGGAAAAATCAAGGTTGTACTGATTATGATGGAATGTCACTCACTGGCTGAGAAATCACTTCACAAATATCAGTTCCTTCAATATCATACAGCTTCCTGTCGTGTCCTTCTGGGAGATAAAACTTTGAATAGCCAGTTTTTTTTTATAAAGAAAAATCACCTTATACTCATCACAATCTTTATTATAGGATTCTATGATTGCAAGAAAGTTTTGCACCATTTTCTTCCCACTGCACTTTACAATCGCATAATCATGAATACCGGTACTTGGTTTAGCTACACTAAGAGAAGCTGATTTCCTTCTGTTATTTTGTAAAGAAGATAGTTTAGCATCATCATCACTGAATAAACATCATGGTACAGCAATTTTCTAAACAGCTGCTGAAACTTAAAGTTTGGTTTCAAGAGTTTTACAGTCATGAATATCAGTTCTTCTTGCTATGAGATCTGCTGTCCTCTTTAAGGGTTGCTCCCACACCATCTGAAGCACCCTTACAATGACTACTTTCACTGAAATGCCACTGCAGTTCTTCAGTTCCAAACATTTCTGAAAGATAACATACAAGGTGTTTTATTCTTGTATTGAGTAGGTGCACCGTCGCTTAATAAATGTACACAATTCAATTTAGGAATGTCCACTCATGACTTTTATGACAAGAGTCAAGTGAGCTACCACAGAACAGGGTTTTTACGGTCCTGGAAAGTTCTTGAACTTTGACCATGTCCTTAAAAGGCCTTGAAAAGAACTTGATTTAGTCCAGTCCTTTGAAAGTCCTTGAATTATTGGGTTTACTTACGTAATATTCCAGCTATTTTCCTAACATTAAAATACTTTCTCAGAAATATGAAACCATATTTTGTCTACGCATTATTTCCGTAATATAATTTACCTGTTGATACCATACGTTTTGCAGTGTCTGTGAAATTGATTCACTTTCTGGCATACCACAGCATGTTAGGTTACGCCTAGTGTTTTTTTATGTGAGCGCGAGAAGTAGTAATCTGCATTTGATAGAGTTTAATGGCAAAGTTTTTTTTGAAAGAGGAGGTGCAAAAAAGGAAACTAAATAGCTTTGAAAAGGAGAAGTGGCCTAAGTTATACAAAATGCAGTATTTACGAGAGTATTAAAAAATAAATTACGTGTCGGGTATGAGAGAAGCTAGCATGCAGTGCATGCTGCAAAACGGAATGTCTCCCACGTTTTTCAAGTCGAAGTTGCCCGTCCACTTCCGAAGCTGTGTTTTGTACCGATTTCGCACTGTACGTTGCACAATTAGTGACCGACATTTAACTATGCTTACTTATTTTTTATTTATTCAGTTACAGTATGTAATTGTGGTAATTTTAATACCTTGCATTGGGAATAAAATACTGTATTGTGTGCTAATACATGAGCAGGAGAATGGCATCAGACATATTTGTTTACGTTAGAACTGGTAACAGACTGAATTTTTTTAAAACAAAATGTATCTCTTTAAAAGTATTTATTTTGTGATTCAATATAATTTATTTTCATTAAACGTTTTAATAAATATTGAGTTTCATTATATATGGTGTTAATTTGAAATGAAATTGAAAATTTCTGGTTCATTTACTATTGGTGAACTTCAGTTGGGGGAGCAGGAGGAAAACTGTAATAGATATGTTGCAAATAAAACCTTTAACATTTGAATAAAAATTTGGCGTATCGAATTTAATTTACTGCGGTCCTTGAAATATTAGTAGACAGTCCTTGAATTTTAATTGTATGTGTCTGTAAGAACTCTGACAGAAGCTGGATCATGTCTATTGCTCTCTGATAATGTTCCAAAACATTTAGGTTCCTTATCATAGTAATACACAACAACAGTATGTATAGTAATTTGTGGTTTCGACCCCCCGAAAAGTGCAGACTGTATTTCATTGGCAGATTTGCAAACATAGTTTTTGCTGAAGTCAATATGCAGTAATACATCATTTGGTGAAAGGTTTTTTTTTATTCCTTATCTCTTCATGCTGGTGATAAATGTTGAATATATGCAGCATGTATTCAGGTACCATATCTCTACAGAAGATTTCAACCAGGTGCTTTGTAGGTACATACTTCAATTTCACTTTTGACAGTTTTTTGGCACATTTTTTTCTCTTCCTTTAATCATAATGGGACTATTGGTTACCCATTTCTGATATGTTGCTTTTTCATTTATGAATTCATTTATTCCAATAAATATTTTTTGCCTTGTTTTTTTTTTTTCTTCTTTTTTTTCCACATTTTCTTTCGTAACTGGATTCGCAACACATCTTCAGCATCAGGAGACTTTTCATTAATGATCTTCAATGAATGTAGCTTCAAAGTAACCACAAGCATATTCTCGTGTGTTTTATAAGATAGGTTTCTCTGTCTGAAACTTTTGGAAATAAAACCCAGAACAATTTCAACCGGCAAAATGTTCTATAGCTTATGTTGCTGTAACAAGGATTTTCATTGATAAATATCTTGTGTAAATTCAACAGACTGTCGTTGAGGAAACATTTCTGTTTTTTTTTTTTTTTTTTTTTTTTTTTTTTTTTTTTTTTTTTTTTTTTTTTTTTTTTTTTTTTTTTTTTTTTTTAAATTTTATTTTTGGTGATTGTTTCCTTTTTCCCAACACATTTTCTGCTAACTCTGTCACTTTCAAAGAACTTCTGCACACCATGAATTTTTTTCTGAATAATTTTTGTAGAAGGTGAATAATACATTTTGCCTTTTTTTTAAAACATTTTATAGGACGTAAGAGATTGTATGTAATTACAGTATCTGTACTCTTATGATTTTGCCAGTTATAAGTCTTAACATTCTTCTTTTTTTTTTTTTTTTTTTGAAGATTTCTCTGTTTCAAAATTGTCTTTTATTTGGTCATGGATAACTTCACTAAACAAAATTTTCTTTTTAGCTTCTAGATCAGTGACATTTGTAATTAAATTTACAACTCTCTTTCTAGGGATCAGATAATCTGCATTAATAGCAAATGAATCTCATATTCCCTATTCGTTTCTCATATTTTTCTATTTTTCTTCTTAGTTTTCCTTGTCCTTTTGTAATTTTCATTTTTCTTTTGACATTTTTTTTCCTGTTCTTCTCTGCATGTTTCTTTCCACTTTCTATTAGACTAGTTGACTGTATTGCGGCACCTGTGATTTCTGGGGGGGGGGGGGGGTGTGTTTCAGGGGGAGAATTTATTTTC